>RXON01001847.1:0-88072 GCA_009667805.1 Leptobrachium leishanense | reverse complement strand
TCAAATTTCCTATACATACAGTGCAGAAAACTCACGAGTGAGCAAGAAGAAGTGATTGCAAGTGAGTCTGGAGGGACGCAGAGTGTGCTGGAGACAACGAGACGAATGAGGCGAATGATGTTGGAATTAGCAAAGGGAACACTACACCTATCACCATTCATGTTAGAAGAGGGATACCAGGTGTGTTGTGGGAGAGTGTGTTACACATGGGTTTCACCAACAATAACGGGAATGTGTTATTTGGCTAAGCTGGTCCCAATCCAGAGACTAAGGGGAGAAGACACAAACACAGACACAGAACTGCACCCTAGGTACCCACTGGTGTTTGAGAGACCAAAGAGAGAATTGTTTGCGAAGATGGATCGAATATGGACATGGTTGCCAGCATGGACTGGATGGGGAGGAGAGATGATGAGGATATTGAATAGCTACAGTATGTCAATCTGATGGATGAGATTCTGAATAGAACCAGTATGGATATCCAGCCGCTGAATCTGGAAATGCGCGAGTTACGAAAGGTACAGATGATACATGATATGGCGCTTGAGCAGATCAGTGCGGCCTTGAATGGATTGTGTGAAATGACAATGCACTATGAATGTTGCACCTTCATCAGAAACACTACACATGAACTCCCAGACTATTACCAGGTAATTCAAGATCACCAAGAGAAGGTAGCACAGTTGCAGGGCGCAGCCAGGAGGATTGCTGCCGAAGGCTGGAATCCGCTCCGTGGGTTTGGAGCAATGGGAGAATGGTTTGGTTCCATCTTGAGATTTATCTCACAGATTGGATCCATGATACTCATGATAGTGGTGATCTTGATCATAGGGATACTGATATACCGCATAAGGCTATGCCTATGGCCACTGTGCAAGACAGCACTGACACCCACACAAACACAGAAGATACCACTGATAATTCCGCAGGGTATGTTCCCAGTTAAAGAAAACCTCCAGTATAAGGCGTTTCAGAATAGTGGAGTGTAATGGCTACAAGTGCCAGGAAAAGATCCTGACACTTGAGCCAAGGGGGGAATGAAGTCGAATCAGGCTGAAAGATGGTTGCTACTATGAGCCAGGCAGCCATCTTGTTCAGAATATTGGTTCACCAGTAAATAGAATAGATTTTATTTAGATGTGAAAAACGAAGCTTACATAGAATTCAAAGAATGTGTGGTAGATTAGGGAACTAGCAATAAAACCAGGCAGAATCCGGCCGGTTCTTGGCACGGAGAGACAGGAAGATGAATGAATGGGGCAAGGTCAGAAACAAAGAGATCGTAGAGAACAGACCAGGCCCCAAGCTATCTCAAATAAACACAGCCTATAGGGAGGACGGCACTGCCCTGAGAAAGACAGCACAACAAATCACAGACTGTCAAACTAACATGAAGTGTATCAATTTATAGCTAAAATGTGGAATTTCTTTGTACTAACGATGGGAGGTATTAACCCACGTGGGTGGAATAAAGTGTCATCGGGAGGTGGGCTAATTGGGATTTACCTAATTACGTATTTTTGGGTATAAGATCCCTTGCACGGGGGGGAGAAGGGACTCACTCTTTGCGATTCAATCCTGTGTGAGCACTTGTGTGACGACAAAATAAAGTTTGCCTTTCCTGAAGAGACTCGTGTTCTGACAATCCTTACTTGTGTCCGGTCCGGCGCCGTCTTGAAAGTGAATCTGTTTTTGTCCGCCTACATTGCAGTGTCTTAACGTGGGGGCAGACGGTGTCACAGAAATGCACGGATAGAGGGATTGAGCCGGCTGGATGGATGGTTTTTATAAATGCTGATTGGTCCCTATCCGGTTATTAATGCTTTGTTTGATGAAGCCTCTTTCACCGCTGTGAGCTGGGAGGTATTTACAAACAGATCCTACTATTCTGACTGAGCTTAAATCCCAGGATCCATTCATACAATAACATCTATGAAAAACTATTTGCTTGAGATGTGTGGGTGTCTTTTTAGAGGCTCCTCCTTTATATATTCAGGGTATGCGGGTGTGTCATTTTAGGACTCCTCCATGTATTCGTGGTGTGCCAGTTTCATTTTAGGGTCTCCTACATATATATATATATTTAGTTAGATGACTATTTAGGGACTCCCCAATGTATTTGTGGGGTGCAGTTGTCTAATTGGTGGTCCTCCACATATTTGGGGGTGCAGTTGTCTTATTAGGGGCTCCTCCATATATTTGGGGGTGCAGTTTTCTTATTGGGTTCTTTTCCATATATTTGGATTATGCCGGAGTCTTATTAGGGCTCCTCCTTGTATTTAGGGAGCCCCCTTTGTATCCTTACTGCAACCCGAAGCCGCTAAGGTGCGCCCTTTGTGTCCTTTACTGCAACCCTGAGCAGTTAAGGGGCGCCCTATGTCTTTACTGTACCCCACACTGCTAGGGGGCACCCTGTGTGCACGTCCAGCTGCTAGGGGGAGCCCTGTGTGCCCTTACCGCACCCCCAGCCACTAGGGCTTTGTATGGAATTGCTGTATAGTGGAGCTACAGCACTCAAGATATCTGGTATACATAAACGTGCTTGCAATTTCTGTTCCAGATGGAGACTTTTCAACAAACGTCCCGTATTACATAAAACAAAATAGAAATATATTGTAGCGCTGTGTTAAATCTTGCTGCCGGTAGTACCTATTTTTGACCACAAGATTGAGACAATCGCGATAGAGACACGAGACATTGGGACTACATTTCCCGGCGTGCTTTGCAAAAGTACAGGAAGTGGGTGGGACACAGGAGGCTTACTTCCCGAACCTCGTGGAGAACGCGCCAGAGCGCGCGAGGGAACGAGAGAGAGCAGACGCAGTGCAAGACATCGCAAGAGGGCCTAGGCCAGAGCCAGAGAGAGACCTGTCAGTTCCTTATCGGGTCATTCGGCATACAGAGAAGGAGACCTCCGAGTTCCTGAGATTGCTGCAGATTAAAGAAGCCAAAGACCGGGAGTGAGGAGTTGCCGCGAGCTGATCGGATACGGAGAGCAGGCGGTGAGCGGGACAAGTCGTGGACAAGCAACAGAGAGTCAGACAACGGATCCGGCCGTTAGTATCCCCAGTCAAAATCGAGCGGAGAGACGTCCTGGGTCAGCGGAGCCTACAGCAACCGGTGGATGGGTGAGAGGCCTCCAAGGCCGTATGTAATTAAGGAACACACTGCTGTTTTCTCTTTAAAGTCCACAGGGCCCCAACTTGACTAGTCGAAGACATTCCTTAAGTAAATTCACTGGCCAGTTGAACAGTACCCGGGTACCACACACACATACACACCTTTTACATTCCGGGACTTAAACCTGTGCAGGACTCATTTTGTTACGAATCGGAACGGGAGTTAAAGTTACGTTCCGAATACATATTTTTATCTTTTCCGCTGCGCGTTTATCGTAATACGAAGAGATTGTATTTTGGGGTTCGCTACGTGTCTCTGTTTTTTCCGAACTATTGGGCAATTGCATATATTTTTCTGTTCGGTGCGAATATTTTATTCTTCCGAAATACGAAGCCTCGTGTTTCGTTTCTTTTCCGCTACGCGTTTTACCGTAATACGAAAGTACTGTAATAATATCTGTGAATACCGTGTCTCAACATCTTCTTATTATTTTAGTAAACTATTTAAATGATAAAAACTCACAGCGGTGTTGGAGTATATTTATTCCCTAGTGCGGGGAGACTGACCCGTGGTTCATTTTCAGCGGCTCCTCCGGGAGTGAGCGCTACAATATTATCGTGCAATATGTACATATGAGGATATATGCATTCAGTTATCTACACACTCACATGACAAGAGCCTAGACTGACTTTGGTTTTTATCACCTTTGGTTTTTTTTTCTTCTATTTCTCAGGCACCCAGTCACCTTCCACTTTTGTTTTGATGCTTTCTTAAAGAAATATGACAAGGGATGCTCCCTAGTGTATTTCTGTGCGTACATATAATAATCTTCAATGCACGACAAATACATACTCACTCTTGGTGGAGCCACCTCTGGCTCTTGGATATGCAGGTATGGTTTTTTGTCTGGGATAAAATCCACTAAACCTTCTCAGGATAATCCAAAGCAGGCAGGCAGGATAAAAGTAAAGCGTTTTTATTAAGAACAACAACCAGGATGCTTTTCCCCCAGCTGGGCAGCTTCATCAAACTGGCAAAATAAATATCTAGGGCTAGGGCCACTAGGGCTTTGTATTTAATTGCGTTACGTGATTATGAAGGTGCGGGTTATCATTTTGTGAAGTAACGTGTACCCACTCTTTCCCAGGGCTCGCCATGTGAGTAAATAATTTGTTATGGGTAATGAGATGGGCGATCTGTTTAGTCGTGTGAACTGAACATGTTTAATCCAAGCAATGACGGAGGGTAAACCGTTGCCTTAATCAACTGGGATGTCTCCTTGATTTTTGCAGGAGCATATGAATCCTACATGCTGCAAGACTGCTTTACGTGCGCCGGATGTAAACGTGTATAAATTACTTGTCAAGGAAAATAGCAGAGTATCTGGCATCCCCAGGCTCTGGAAAAAGGAGCAGGATTTTTCTTTTTCCTGCCTCCTGGAGCTCTCTGCAGTGCGAGGGTTAAATAGACTCTGCAGTAAGGCAGCTCTGACAGGGAGGGTACTTTGTACCCCCATAATTTATATGTACAGAAGTCAGGACTGGGCCAAGCGTTATCAAATTTAAGGACTAGCTACATGAGCGTGTCACAGAGCACCACAGCAATAAAACTCACAGTAATGTACTCCGTGTGTATCAGTTGAGTGAAATTGCAAGCTCATGGGACATCCCTTCATGGTGATCAGGCATCCCCCAATGGTACATACAACCAGCAGCCGGCCGCCCACATATTTTTATTTTTTTACATATTCAATGCCGCCCACATATTAACCATTTATACCTCACTGCATTTTTAAAAACCTTTAATTATCCTTAATTACAAACTTTTGTAATGGAAAAAATGTCAAAGAGACAAAAGTAAATTTAAAACTTTATTTAACATGTTTAATTAAAAATCCATGTCCAAAAGATGCTTTCCTTAACATGTACGACAGGGGTCAGCAACGTCAGCCCTCCAGATGTTATGGAACTACATCTCCCATGCTGCTCATTCAGACCAATGTGTGCCTGAACATCACGGGAGACGCAGTCCCAAAGCATCTGGGGTTCCGAGGATAACGATCCCTGCCATCTCCAGAGGAAGGCGAAAAAACTTGGACATCGTTCTGTAGGCGGATAAAAATAGATTCACTTTCAAGACGGCGCCGGACCAGACACAAGCAAGGATTGTCTAAACACGAGTCTCTTCAAGAAAGGCAAACTTTATTGTGTCGTCACACAAGTGCTCACACAGGATTGAATCGCAAAGAGTGAGCCCCCCCTTTCACCCGTGCAAGGGATCTTATACCCAAAAATACGTAATTAGGTACATCCCAATTAGCCCACCTCCCAATGACACTTTATTCCACCCACGTGGGTTACTACCTCCCATCGTTAGTACAAAGAAATTCCACATTTTAGCTATAAATTGATACACTTCATGTTATTAGTTTGACAGTTTGTGATTTGTTGTGCTGTCTTTCTCAGGGCAGTGCCGTCCTCCCTATAGGCTGTGTTTATTGAGATAGCTTGGGACCTGGTTTTCTTTCTACAATCTCTTTGTTTCTCTGCTCGTCTCAGTGACCTTGCCCCATTCATTTATCTTCCTGTCTCTCCGTGCCAAGAACCGGCCGGATTCTGCCTGGTTTAATTGCTAGTCCCTAATCTACCACACATTCTTTGAATTCTATGTAAGCTTCGTCTTTCACATCTAATAAAATCTATTCTATTTACTGGTGAACCAATATTCTGAACAAGATGGCTGCCTGGCTCATAATAGCAACCATCTTTCAGCCTGATTTCACTTCATTCCCCCCTTGGCTCAAGTGTCAGGATCTTTTCCTGGCACTTGTAGCCATTACACTCCACTATTCTGAAACTCCTTATACTGGGAGGGGTTTTCTTCACTGGGAACATACCCTGTGGAATTATCAGTGGTATCTTCTGTGTTTGTGTGGGTGTCAGTGCTGTCTTGCACAGTGGCCATAGGCATAGCCCTATGCGGTATATCAGTATCCCTATGATCAAGATCACCACTATCAGGAGTATCATGGATCCAATCTGTGAGATAAATCTCAAGATGGAACCAAACCATTCTCCCGTTGCTCCAAACCCACGGAGCGGATTCCAGCCTTCGGCAGCAATCCTCCTGGCTGCGCCCTGCAACTGTGCTACCTTCTCTTGGTGATCTTGAATTACCTGGTAATAGTCTGGGACTTCATGTGTAGTGTTTCTGATGAAGGTGCAACATTCATAGTGCATTGTCATTTCACACAATCCATTCAAGGCCGCACTGATCTGCTCAAGCGCCATATCATGTATCATCTGCACCTTTCGTAACTCACGCATTTCCAGATTTAGCAGCTGGATATCCATACTGGTTCTATTCAGAATCTCATCCATCAGATTGACATAGCTATTCAATCTCCTCATCATCTCTCCTCCCCATCCAGTCCATGCTGGCAACCATGTCCATATTCGATCCATCTTCGCGAACAACTCTCTCTTTGGTCTCTCAACACCAGTGGGTACCTAGGGTGTAGTTCTGTGTCTGTGTTTGTGTCTTCTCCCCTTAGTCTCTGGATTGGGACCAGCTTAGCCAAATAACACATTCCGTTATTGTTGGTGGAACCCATGTGTAACACACTCTCCCACAACACACCTGGTATCCCTCTTCTAACATGAATGGTGATAGGTGTAGTGTTCCCTTTGCTAATTCCAACATCATTCGCCTCATTCGTCTCGTTGTCTCTACAGCACACTCTGAGTCCCTCCGGACTCGCTTGCAATCACTTCTTCTTGCTCACTCGTGAGTTTTCTGCACTGTATGTATAGGAAATTTGATTGTTCCTTTGTGTCAATTGTGTATATGTATGATGTCCAATTGAATTTGCTTGAATAACACCCTTCCTTTTTATGTGTGTCCCTATCTGGTCCTATTTGGAAACACCACTCTGGGGGTATATGTACCCTATTATGGGGTATCCGGCCTCGTACATTTCTGGTTGTTTTCTGGGTGGCCGAAAAGAGTGTATTGTGATATTCCCTGATGCAAACATACTCAGGTTCATAGGAACAGAAGCAAATGGGATATGAATTGTCTCTGGGTGCATTCTGCTGCACACCCAACATGCTTTCTGCCCAGATTTCTTAGCATAGTCATATTTAAATTGCACAAGTAAATGTCCTCTTGGCAATATCTCGGATGATACTTCTCGTTTTTGTCTCCACATGGTACGGTTCTCCATCACTGGGTGCGTACCATTCCAGATATGGGAAATATCCACTTTCCCAGCGGTGTTTGTACAATTGGGGCATGCTCCACGTGAGAGTCCATAAATCAGATTAGCAAGATATAAAATCAGCACCACAAATGCCCCGAATGTCAGAATTCCTTGGGCAATTCTTTTCACAGTCACATAAACCCAATCCCTCCCCACCGGAATTTCAAAAGTAAAGAACATTTCTGGATGATCAAGGGTGGGGGCCGGGCCCCTAAAAAGCACGCTGTGGGTATTCCCCGTTGGCGGGTGGTCAGGACCTGTGCCCATCAAAACACCCACTTGTTGATCCTCTGTATTATCTGGGTTAGGATCATTTAGGTGCTCATGGCTGTGGTCTTTGTCAGCTTCAGCCTCAGCGGGTTGGTCTCGTTGGTAACGACCTTCCATGCTGGTTCAGGACTGGCTGCAGCTGCTTTTACTCTGGAGTGATGTATCCACGGGACCACCTCGGCAACCTTTACTGCTGTAGGGGTTGATAACAGGACAAGATAAGGACCTCTCCATTTTGGACCTAGTGGATCATTTTTCCACTCTTTTACCCATACTGAGTCACCCGGACAATACTTATGCAGTGAATGGATACAGAAAATGCGGTATATTATCCCCCACCCAAGTATTTAATTTCTGCATTGATTTACCCAGCATTACTACCTGATCATTTAGTTTAGTTTCTCCCAATGCCCGAAGGTCCCCCTTAGTCCATTAATCAGAGGGGTTGGCCGTCCAAACATAAGTTCGTACGGACTTAGCTTCAATTGGGGGTTGGTCTGCACCTAATGTGCAAAAGGACTATCGGCAGCAAGTCCAACCAGCTCAGTGACGTCTCTTGGCACAGTTTGGACATCAAAGTCTTTAGGGTACGGTTCATTCTTTCAACTTTTCACGAACTTTGGGGCCTGTAGGCGGTATGTAGCTTCCAGGTGATGCCCAGTAGCCGGGCAAGTTGTTGCAAACAGTTCTGGATAAATGCAGGACCATTGTCCGACCCTATTTCAAGTGGAAGTCCGTAACGTGGTATTATTTCTTTCATCAGGCTCTTTACCACTTCTGTAGTCTTTTCAGTTCTCGTTGGGAAGGCTTCTACCCATCCTGTCAAAGTGCACACCATTACTAGTAAATATTTGTATCCTTTGCAGGGTGGTAACACTGTAAAGTCTATTTGTAATGATGCCATTGGGGATAGCCCGATTGGCTGTTTCCCTGGGGGTTGAGATGGTCCTGTTCTCGGGTTGTTTTTGGCACATGTTACACACTGCTGAGCTGTTGCTTTGCAGATTGCTGACAATCCTGGTACATAGAAATGTGGCTCCAACTGTTGCTCCATCATTTCTCTCCCTCCATGGGTACTTGCGTGAAGTGCTCTTACGATTTCAGGAGCCAGTGTTGCTGGTAGAACTATTCGTCCATTCTCCATCTGGAACCATCCATCTTCTCCATATCCTCCGGGTTCTTCTGTCAGCCACTTCTTTTCTTTCTCTGAGTACACAGGCGTCCATTCGCTCAGTGGCGCCGGTAGAAGTGCAACCACCACTGGTTTTGGTTTGTATCGTGCCAATTCTCCATGATTTCCCCAGATAAATTCTTCTTTTGGGAAATAGTATCGCCATGCGAAAAATAACAAATCTTGTCTGTCTTGTGAATCTCTTACTGCTGGTATGAAAAAGTTCATTGCACTTTTCTTCATTCTTGGCAGTCTGTTCTTGATAAGGATCTCCTTGAGGAAGAACCTCACCAGTGGGACTTGATATTCTTCTGCTCCCAATTCTCCCAGACTGTGCAGTATTCGTGTGATTCGTAGATTATTGTGAGGATTGATTGTCAAACTTTCAAAACGTGACGCGAAATTTTCTGCTTGTTCAACTTCAGTTATTTCTTTGTCTTCCTCCTCCCCCACTATTTTTACGCCGAAGAATTTCAGCATCATTTTGTAGGCTCTGCGTAGTCTTTGCTGAACTTCTGAGGTGTTAACCATTAGGCGTGTCTCTTGCGGATTTAGGGGAGTAGAGGAGAAATTTCGGCCTTGTGTCCGAGTTGGGAAAAGCCATTGGATGTAATCATGATTAAGTTCTAACAGTTCATAATCATCTTGCCATTTGTGTAGTATTATTTCAATGAACTCGCCGTGCGGTTCAAACTTTCTTAAATTCATGTAGAACTCGTAATTTGGCATGGAAGGTTGAGGTTCTTGCTTGCAGATCAGTACTTTAGCTTGATCTTCTGTTGGCGGTGGCGGTTTTGCAGCTGCTTTTGCGGCCTGGTTTGCGCATCTGTTACCTTTTGGAATTTCATCATGGCCTTTCTGGTGGCCACGGCAGTGCATGATGCTGACAGCACTTGGTTTCCATACTGCTTCCAGGAGGGCCGCGATTTCAGCTGCATATTTGATTTGTTGTCCTGAAGACGTGAGTAGGCCTCTCTCTTTGTAGAGTGCACCATGTGCATGGACTGTCATGAAGGCGTACTTGGAATCTGTGTAGATATTTACTCTTTTGCCTTCAGAAATTTCAAGGGCTCTGGTTAAAGCTGTTATTTCAGCCAGTTGTGCAGATGTATGGCCTGGCAGTGGCTTTGCTTCGATGACTTCTTCTGTTGAGACTACTGCATAGCCGGAGACTTTCTTCCCATCATCCATGTAGCTGCTACCATCGGTGAATAGCTGTAGATCGTATTTGTCTAGGGGTACGTCTTTCAAATCTGGCCTGCTACTGAACACTTCTTCCATGACTTGGAGGCATTCATGATCTGGATCCTCTTCACAGTCAGGCAGTAAAGTAGCAGGGTTCAAGGTAGCGATGAGGTCCAAATAAACCCATGGGTTTTCACACATCATGGCTTGGTACTTCGTCATCCGGCTGTTGCTGAACCAGTAACCTCCCTTCACATCCAGCAGGGCCTTGACAGCGTGGGGCACCTTGACATGAAAAACTTGTCCAAGGGTCAGCTTGTCTGCTACTGCTATCAGCATTGCGGTGGCAGCCACTGCTTTCAGGCATGGGGGTAGGCCGCAGGCCACAGGGTCGAGTTGCTTGGAGAGGTAGGCCACAGCCCTCAGCCATGAGCCAAAGGTCTGGACCAATTCTCCCGTTGCTGTTTGATTATGTTCATGCACGAACAGCTGGAAGGGCTTGCTGTGATCTGGCAGGCCCAGTGCAGGAGCTTCCATCAGCAGAGTCTTTAATTTCTGGAACGCTGCTGTTTGCTCTTCTTCCCAATGGAAGGAGTCTTGTTCCCCCCCTTTCGTGGCCTGATGAAGCGGCTTGGCAATATCTGCGAAGTTGGGGATCCACAGGCGGCAGAAGCCTGCAGCTCCCAGGAACTCACGGACTTATCTCCTGGTCTTTGGTTGGGGTATGAGGCACACTGCTTCTTTTCTTTCTGGCCCCAGTGCACGTTTGGTACCTGTTAACTGGAAACCCAGGTATTTTACACTTTGTTTGCATATTTGTGCTTTCTTTTTAGAAACTCTGTAACCTGCTTGGCTTAGCAGATGTAGCAGGGCTTTTGTGGCAGATAAACAGTCTTTTTCTGTTGGGGAAGCCAGTAATAAATCATCAACATATTGGAGTAACACTACTTTGTCTGGCTGAGCGTTGAAGGCGAGGAGGTCTTGGCTAAGCGCGCACCCGAAAATCGTGGGCGAATTTTTGAAACCTTGAAGGAGGCGCGTCCACGTCATTTGATGGCGCGCCCCCGTGGTAGACTCTTCCCACTGAAATGCAAAAAGGGGCTGGCTTGCTGGAGCCAGGCGGATGCAAAAGAAAGCGTCTTTTAAATCAAGCACTGTGTAATATTTCGTATCTCTGGGAATTAATGCCAGCAAATTGTATGGATTAGGAACCACAGGGTGTAGTGTTACTGTGGCCTCGTTGACAGCTCGTAAATCTTGGACAGGGCGGTACTCTTGTGTCCCCTCTTTCAAGACTGGCAATAGGGGTGTGTTCCATGGTGACACGCAGAATTTTAATATGCCGTGATCTTTAAGTCTCTGTAAATGTATCTGTATATTCTGCTTGGCTTTCTGTGGGATATGATATTGTCTTAGGGCCACAGGTGTTGCACCGGGCTTTAATTCAACTAATCTGGGCGGGTTTTCCTCCACCCACACCTCAGGAATTCCAAGGAGTAGTGTGTGCGGGGACAGCTGGCAGAGTAGGTGCTATACGCCATTCTTTCTCCCTTGGCATAATAACTGCGATTTTCACAGACTGGGGGTGCTGGCTGGCTGGATTATGCTGCCGAGCAGAGCTGCCACTCTCGGGCAGGTCTAATTGAGCGTGACCCCCGGGAAGGAACGTAATTTGGGCGTGCAATTTGCAAAAAATATCCCGCCCCAGGAGCTGGATGGGACATTCGGGCATATACATATACACATTGTATAAACAATATTCTCAGAGATCTTTTCCCGTAGCCCAAAACAGACTCTTAATACCACATCGAAAATAAATAAATAAAAATAAATCATTCCATTGTCATAAGACCACTCCAAACATCTCATCAGTAATTATCTAAAACAATCTCATAACAATAAAATAACCATTCCATCAAAAATCAAACAAAAACATACCTTTTAAAAACAGTAAAGAAAAACTACTTTAATTATTTCTCGAATTTTTTTCTTTTAATATTAATTTTCTAACCGTTTCATATATTTCCATTTAATTTGTTAATTAATTTTATATTTTGGTAGACAATTTTGTATATTATTACGTACTTATTATTGTTTATGTGTAAAAATATAAAAACCAGGACTCCTTTTTTTTTTTATTTAATTCTAGCTCTGAACAAAACTAAAACTTTCGGAATAATATCAACACAAAATATAAACATATATCTTGCACTCAACAGACTTCAGACAAATATTCTATTGTAACACACATTAAAATTAGCCAAGCATAGTAATCCTTCTTCTCTATTTCTCTTTACCTTGAATTCGCTGCACAGATACACAAAGGGTTATTCTTTCCAGCTATCAGAGAGCAAAAAAAAAAACCAAACTGACTCCCTCCCTCTCCCCCTCTCCGTGCAGACAGTGTGTCAGACAGGAGGGAGGGAAGAGACCAGCACAGAGACTCTCACTACCTCTCAGTCATTCCATACTCTAAATTAATTACTTATCACATTACTTTTAACTTCTCTTTTGTCAATTCTACACCATAGTCATGCGTTTTAAATAGCGCCTCGAAATTCCGCACCATATATTCTAGGAGCGTCTCACCCTCCTTCACCTTCTTGGGCTTAGATGACCCGTTACCCATTATTACCCTTGAAAACAGTACTCTTTGCAATACAGATATATTATTTCAACAACAGTTAAAATCTACAGTCTGATACTTCAGCCAACAATTCATCCGTGTCTGAGGCGCTTCCCCCTTCAGTAGCCGTCTGCAGTCGCCTGAGCCGGAAACGTACGTTCGGGGTCAAAACTCGTATTTGCTTCCTCGCGGAGCGAGTAGGCGCACGTTCACTCACAGCACTCGAGTCAATTCATTCACAACACATACCGTATCAGATGCTTTCATCACATAACAGAACATAGACACTTCAACTCTTTCTACTAGCCGAGGGTGCTCAGTCCCTCCTCTGTGGCTCCTTATACCCCGTAATTTGAACTCTAACTCTTGACTGCGTGTGACTATGTGCACCCCGTTCTATATCTATACTCCCGTCTGGAATTCCAAATTGCCTTATGGGTAATCTCACCCACCCGGCACCACTATCTCTGCAGCTACCGCTGGCTCCAATATGAGCCCTCTTCACTACACGACGTGCACACTAGCACCGACTCAGGCTCTCAGCCCAGTCACAGAAAATCCCTCCTCCTTTCCCTTTTACCCACGTGGCGAAGCTCTATTTACAAACACTGACTAATGACTTATGCAACTCCACGTGGCTACCTTCTCCCTCTCTTACAGAACTACCCTTTGATTGGCATTCAATTCCCCCGAATCCAGACACGCGCTAGCCTCTCTGGCTCCTTAGCAATGTCCGTGCTATCAGCGGCGGGCTAGATATGCCAATGGGATGGTGGCCATCGCATCCCCTTATCCGTCTATCTCAGTCGGACGTTTCCCTTAGATACCGGTATCTCCTTTAGACATACAAAACACAGAAGACACGTTACCTATCGCCGGCGCTGCTTGCTGTTTCCTCAGACTCAGTGGTGTCCCAGTTCCCGGGTCAGGGGTCCGTTTGGGACGAGACGAGGTCCACTGAACAGGAAATCCTGCTTGGCGCCTGCAGATGTCAGCTCACCTTCAACGGACACCCAACCATCGGGATTCTTGCACCTGCAGTCAATCTGCCACAGTGTTCAGCAGCCGTTGCCTGTGTCCTGGCAAAGGGCCCGTTATCCCGGCTCACGAGGCCCCCAAAAATGTAGGCGGATAAAAATAGATTCACTTTCAAGCTGGCGCCGGACCAGACACAAGCAAGGATTGTCTAAACACGAGTCTCTTCAGGAAAGGCAAACTTTATTGTGTCGTCACACAAGTGCTCACACAGGATTGAATCGCAAAGAGTGAGCCCCCCCTTTCACCCGTGCAAGGGATCTTATACCCAAAAATACGTAATTAGGTACATCCCAATTAGCCCACCTCCCAATGACACTTTATTCCACCCCACGTGGGTTACTACCTCCCATCGTTAGTACAAAGAAATTCCACATTTTAGCTATAAATTGATACACTTCATGTTAGTTTGACAGTTTGTGATTTGTTGTGCTGTCTTTCTCAGGGCAGTGCCGTCCTCCCTATAGGCTGTGTTTATTGAGATAGCTTGGGACCTGGTTTTCTTTCTACAATCTCTTTGTTTCTCTGCTCGTCTCAGTGACCTTGCCCCATTCATTTATCTTCCTGTCTCTCCGTGCCAAGAACCGGCCGGATTCTGCCTGGTTTAATTGCTAGTCCCTAATCTACCACACATTCTTTGAATTCTATGTAAGCTTCGTCTTTCACATCTAATAAAATCTATTCTATTTACTGGTGAACCAATATTCTGAACAAGATGGCTGCCTGGCTCATAATAGCAACCATCTTTCAGCCTGATTTCACTTCAGTTCTAGCAAGGTGTCACAAGCAGAAAATTCCTTCCTGACCCCTATCTGAAGACGATCGGTCGCACTGTAAACCTGTCTGTCCCATGAGAGATTATTAAAATGGAAAGAACCTTTTGGACAAGGAAAAAAAAATCCCCAGCTCTTCATTATCCTCTTCCTCCACCACGATGGCCTTCGATCCCACGAGGTCGTTGCTCACCGCCCAGTCAGAAAGGGAGAGAGGAGAGATGGGGTGGAATAAAAGGGTATAGAGAGAAAATGGAGAGAGGGAGAAATTGAGAGAGGGAGAGAGAAAAGGAGAAAGTGAGTGAAAAGAGAGAGAGAAAAGGAGAGAAAGAGAAGAGAGGGTGGAGGAAGAAAAGAGGAGGGAGATAAGGAGATAGAGAGAGAGCGAAGTGGAAAGGAGGAGGAGAGGAGAGAAAGAGGGGAGAAAGGAGAGAAAGAGTGGAGGGAGAAAAGGAGAGAGTGGAAGAAGGGGGCAGTGAGAAGGAGGAGCCTTGGGCGGTGAGACTTACTTATTATCTTGGTCGCTGTCTGGGATCTGAGTTTAGAGGGTAGAAGGCGCGTCTGTTACACTGACCTCCACTGTGACATCACAGTCAGATGACTGTGCTGTTATTCCATGTATGGTAATGTGGGTGTGGTTTTTCATCCAACATGGCAACGGTGCAACAACACTACACCATTACATGGAAACACAAGCCTTACGGAGGGGCATCATTGATTAAACTTCATCTGGACTTTAAATTGCCTCTGGAAGCTGCATTTTCATCTAAATTTCACAAATTATTAAAGATTTCACTAGTAAATTATAAAATGTGGATAAAGTCATTCTTTTGATTTACGTTATCGTTTAAAGCCAAACAAGGCAGAAATGTGAGTAAATAATTTGTTATGGGTAATGAGATGGGCGATCTGTTTAGTCGTGTGAACTGAACATGTTTAATCCAAGCGATGTTGGAGAATAATCCGTTGCCTTAATCATATGGGATGTCTCCTTGATTTTTGCAGGAGTATATGAATCCTACATGCTGCAAGGCTGCTTTACGTGCGCCAGATGTAAACGTGTATAAATTGCTTGCCCAGGAAACTGGCAGAGGATCTGGCATCCCCAGGCTCTGGAAAAAGGAGCAGGATTTTTATTTTTCCTGCCTCCTGGAGCTCTCTGCAGTGCGAGGGTTAAATAGACTCTGCAGTAAGGCAGCTCTGACAGGGAGGGTACTTTGTACCCCATAATTTATATGTACAGAAGTCAGGACTGGGCGAAGCGTTATCAAATTTAAGGACTTCCTACATGAGCAAGTCACAGAGCACCACAGCAATAAAACACACAGTAATGTACGGTGTGTATCAGTAAAGTGAAATTGCAAGCTCATGGGACATCCCTTCATGGTGATCAGGCATCCCCCAATGGTACATTCAACCAGCAGCCGGCCGCCCACATATTTTTATTTTTTTACATATTCAATGCCGGCCACATATTAACCCTTTATACCTCACTGCATTTCTAAAAAAAACTTTAATTATCCTTAATTACGAACTTTTGTAATGGAAAAAATGTCAAAGAGACAAAAGTAAATTTAAAACTTTATTTAACATATTTAATTAAAAATCCATGTCCAAAAGATGCTTTCCTTATCATGTACGACAGGGGTCAGCGACGTCAGCCCTCCAGATGTTATGGAACTACATCTCCCATGCTGCTCATTCAGACCAATGCGTGCCTGAACATCATGGGAGACGCAGTCCAAATCATCTGGGGTTCCGAGGATAACGATCCCTGCCATCTCCAGAGGAAAGCGAAAAAACTTGGACATCGTTCTAGCAAGGTGTCACAAGCAGAAAATTCCTTCCTGACCCCTATCTGAAGACGATCGGTCACACAGTAAACCTGTCTGTCCCTGGAGAGATTATTAAAATGGAAAGAACCTTTTGGACAAGGAAAAAAAAATCCCCAGCTCTTCATTATCCTCTTCATCCACCACGATGGCCTTCGATCCCACGAGGTCGTTGCTCACTGCTCAGCCAGAAAGGGAGAGAGGAGAGATGGGGTGGAATAAAAGGCTATAGAGAGAAAATGGAGAGAGGGAGAAATTGAGAGAGGGAGAGAGAAAATGAGAGAGAGGGAGAAAAGGAGAGAGGGAGGATGAAAAGGAGAAAGTGAGTGAAAAGAGAGAGAGAGAAAAGAAGAGAATGAGAAGAGAGAGGGGAGGAAGAAAAGGGGAGGGAGAAAGGGAGATTGAGAGGGAGGGAAGTGGAAAGGAGGATGAGAGGGGAGAAAGGAGAGAAAGAGTGGAGGGAGAAAAGGGGGAGAGAAAGAGCGGGAGGGAGAAAAGGAGAGAGTGGAAGAAGGGGGCAGTGAGAAGAAGGAGCCTTGGGCGGTGAGACTTACTTATTATCTTGGTCACTTTCTGGGATCTGAGCTTAAAAACAACAACCAGGATGCCTTTCCCCCAGCTGAACAGCTTCATCAAACTGGCAAAAAAAATCTCTAGGGCTAGGGCCACTAGGGCTTTGTATTTAATTGTGTTACGTGATTATGAACGTGTGGGTTATCTTTTTGTGAATTAACGTGTACCCATTCTTTCCCAGGGTTCGGCATGTGAGTAAATAATTTGTTATGGGTAATGAGATAGGCGATCTGTTTAGTCTTGTGAACTGAACATGTTTAATCCAAACGATGTTGGAGGATAATCCGTTGCCTTAATTATCTGGGATTTCTCAATAAAAGGGTATAGAGAGAGAAAATGGAGAGAGGGAGAAATTGAGAGAGGGAGAGAGAACAGGAGAGAGAGGGAGCAAAGGATAGAGGGAGGATGAAAAGGAGAAAGTGAGTGTGAAGAGAGAGAGAAAAGGAGAGAAGAGAGAGGGGAGGAAGAAAAGAGGAGGGAGAAAGGGAGATAGAGAAGGAGGGAAGTGGAAAGGAGGATGAGAGGAGAGAAAGAGGGGAGAAAGGAGAGAAAGAGTGGAGGGAGAAAGAGGGGGAGGGAGAAAAGGAGAGAGTGGAAGAAGGGGGCAGTGAGAAGGAGGAGCCTTGGGCGGTGAGACTTACTTTTTATCTTGGTCACTGTCTGGGATCTGAGCTTCTGAGCTTAGAGGGTAGAAGGGAGAAGGTAGAAGAGAAGAGAGAGGGGACGAAGAAAAGGGGAGGGAGAAAGGGAGATAGAGAGGGAGGGAAGCAGAAATTAGGATGAGAGGAGAGAAAGAGTGGAGGGAGAAAGAGGGGGAGGGAGAAAAGGAGAGAGTGGAAGAAGGGGGCAGTGAGAAGGAGGAGCCTTGGGCGGTGAGACTTACTTTTTATCTTGGTCACTGTCTGGGATCTGGGATCTGAGCTTAGAGGGTAGAAGGTAATAGGTAGAAGAGAAGAGAGAGGGGAGGAAGAAAAGGGGAGGGAGAAAGGGAGATAGAGAGGGAGGGAAGCAGAAATTAGGATGAGAGGAGAGAAAGAGTGGATGGAGAAAGAGGGGGAGGGAGCAAAGTGGAGAGTGGATGAAGGGGGCAGTGGGAAGGAGGAGCCTTGGGTGGTGAGACTTACTTATTATCTTGGTCACTGTCTGGGATCTGAGCTTAGAGGGTAGAAGGTAATAGGTAGAAGAGAAGAGAGAGGGGAGGAAGAAAAGGGGAGGGAGTAAGGGAGATAGAGAGGGAGGGAAGCAGAAAAGAGGATGAGAGGAGAGAAAGAGTGGAGGGAGAAAGTGGGGGAGGGAGTAAAGTGGAGAGTGAACAAAGGGGGCAGTGGGAAGGAGGTGCCCTGGGCGGTGAGACTTATTTATTATTTTAGTCACGTTCTGGGATCTGAGCTCAGAGGGTAGGAGCGCGTCTGTTACACTGACCTCTCCACTGTGACATCACAGTCAGCTGACTGTCTTGTGATTCTATGTATGGTAAAGAGGGTGTGGCTTTTCATCCAACATGGCAACGGTGCAACAACACCACAACATTACATGGAAACACAGGCTTTACTCAGGGGTGTTACCGGAATCCACCTGGCTCTTTCAGGGGAAGGCCGGGCCGGCGCGGACAAAGACTGACTGGACACGAGTCTCTTCAGGAAAGGCGAACTTTTTTGTGATGTCACCACTCAGCCAGGATTGAATCGCAAGGACCGAGTGCCTCTTACATACAAACATAGTGTTTTATACCTAGAATAGATAATTAGGTACATCCCAATTAGCCCACCCCACGGTGACACTATTCCACCCCACGTGGGTCTGTACCTCCCTTCACTGAATACAAAGACATTCCACACATTGGTCATAAATTGGCAGTTTTCACAGTATTTTGACAGTTTGAGAATTTAACGCTCTCCTAGATCCTGCTTGTGCCTCCCTCCCTGGGGCTTGTTTATTGTATACTTTAGATAAGGCCCTGTCTGGTTTCACATCTCTCTTTGTTCAGGCCCTAGCTTTCTGACCTTGATGTAACTACTTTCCCATCCTGTCACTTCATGCCAGCATCTGCCCGGATCTTGTTAACTTAATTGCTCTGCCTGTTAGTTTAAAACATTCCAAGGAATCTATGCAAGCTAAATCCTAATTGAACTAATATCTGCTATTTACATTCACGTGAACCAAAGTTCTGAACAATATGGCCGCGTGGCTCAAGATGGCGGCCTGATCCTGGCCTGAGTCCCTTACAGGGGAATCAAGGATTTAACTTCATTAAAGCTGCATTTTCATCTAAATTTCACAAATTTTTAAAGATTTCACTAGTAAATTATAAAATGTGGATAAAGTCATTATTTTGATTTTCGTGATCGCTTAAAGCCAAACAAGGCAGAAATGTAATAGAAATAAATGTGTTGTTTTTGCTCTTTTCTAATCTCTTGCAGTGTGTTAACGTGGGGGCAGACGGTGTCACAGAAATGCACGGATAGAGGGATTGAGCCGGCTGGATGGATGGTTTATATAAAGGCTGATTGGTCCCTATCCGGTTATTAATGCTTTGTTTGATGAAACCTCATTATTTTTAGTTCGTAACACTTGAAAAATTAAGTTTGTGCATTTTGTGGCTAAAAATGTTCAGGTTATATTTTTGAGATATGAGTCAAAAATGTTAAGTGAAGTAATGTTTAGTCATAGTATAAAGCACAAAGAAAAAATTATTATTTATTGTAAATAATGCAAAAAAGACACTCCACACAAAGGAAATAAGAATTAAAAAACACAAAGTGAAAAATGAAAATAACGTGTCTCTGGTGTATAGTGATATACGGGCAATATGTGGAGGCCCTATAGGGTCGTCAGCTTATGGTCAAAGGGAAATACTGTGGGTATAACACCTTAAAAAGGCTGTGCTGACGCGCTGGAGCAATTCATAAATTGATCACCATATATTCGATTGCCTATTAGCATAAGCTATAGTGCATCTGACTAGAGGTGAGTCGAGGAACAAACTTAACGACTCAATCTTGAACTAATAGTATCACGATAGAAACCGGATGCCCAAAATCAAAGGTTGGCTCAAAAAAGCCTATGAAGAGACGCTGAAAAAAGTATCACATTCCCATACATAGGGGGAGACTCCATGCAAGGAGAAAAACCCGCTGGTGTAGGCAGCATTTAGAGGCTGTTATTCAGACTAAGATTACACATATCTACGCTGTAGTTTAAACCAGAGATTATAAATAGGTATAAACGGGGTATCGTTGTCACTATTTTGGGATACCGACTTAACAGAAATGCCGTCTATCCCGGGGAACACGCTATGGTATAGGCGCGCTGCTGTGATCTATAGACATACGGATACACCCAGTTGATTCCTACTGATGGTATCTAAATCAAGAGCTATTCGTGTGTCATACACAACGAAGAATAAACGTTATTATTGATTAGGGAGCCGCCTTTATGGAGTATAATAAATACAACAGCGAACACGTTCTGATTACACGTTCTGCGCGTCAGCACAGCCTTTTTAAGGTGTTATACCCACAGTATTTCCCTTTGACCATAAGCTGACGACCCTATAGGGCCTCCACATATTGCCCGTATATCACTATTAGACATGTGCATTCGTTTTAGTACTAAAGCGATTTAGTCCGAATTTTGGGATAATTTAGTTTTAGTATGACTCAAGAGAAACGAAACTGCTCAGTACAAAAAACGAAAGAAACTAAAATAAAATGCACTACATTTTAGTTTCAGTCCTTTTTGTGATATTACATTGATGAGTGAAGGAGACCAGCAATGAAGATCGCAACATCCAAAGTTCTGCACACTCCACATGCCAATGCAGTAGGATGTTCTATACAGAGAGTGGCATTAATTAATGCAGGAGTATGTTCTATACATTATACAGAGAGGGGTATTAATGCAGGAGGATGTTATATACATTATACAGAGAAAGGTATAAATTGAGGAGAATGTTCTATACAGAGAGGGACATTGATGCAGGAGGATGTTATCTACCTTATACAAAGAGGGGTATTAATTAATGCAGGAGGATGTTCTAAACATTATACAGAGAGGAGCCTTTTTTTTTTTAGCCCTTTAAATCCAGTGGCTGTGAGCGCTGAGATCGGCTGCTTGTTACATTATCTCTCAGTACAATGTATCAGGCTCAATTGTAACAGTAACTGACTGTAACAGCGCTCAGAGTTTCAGTAAAACAAGGAAATAATATTGTTCTAACCTCTTATATATAAAAATATTATTTACTAGTTTTACAGAAACTCTGAGCGCTGTGATGAGCAGCAGTCAGTTACTGTAACAGCTTTGCCTGACACGGGGCAGTATTACAATGTTGGTGCTAACTTAACCAGAGCTGTTGTAAACTGAAAACCTCCATAGGCTATAATGGCTCTGGGAAGGTTACAACAGCTCTGGTTAAGTTAGCACCAACTATGTAACATGGCCCACATTGTGCTGAGAGTGAGAGATACTGTAACAAGCAGCGATCTCAGCCCTCTGAGGAGCCACCACTACAATAGTAATTGTATCCACTGGTTTTCGGATGAACGAAATTAGTTTTCATACTAAAGAACTGAAAACAAATTTCTTTAGCAACTAAATAAATTGCATTTTAGGACTAATCCATTAGTTCAAAACGAAATTTTGTGCTGTGCACATGTCTAATCACTATACACCAGAGACACGTTATTTTCATTTTTCACTTTGTGTTTTTTAATTCTTATTTCCTTTGTGTGGAGTGTCTTTTTGCATTATTTACAATAAATAATAATTTTTTCTTTGTGCTTTATACTATTTCAATTACTGGGTTACCCCCTTCTTTGGAAATTATTTCTGCCCCTTTTCCTTATTGTTGTTGTAATGTTTAGTCATGATTACTTGATTGTATAAGTACGGACAACATTAGGGTTTACAGTGTGGGAAGCTGCAATATATTTCTATATAGACACAGTTTTTAAAACTGTTTATATTTAGGGTTTTTTCCTGGATTTAAATACATTGGAAAGGCATGGGAGTAACAATTTCATACAGGGTTATTCAGAGAGCGTGAAAAGCAGGAGAATGACTGGAGAATGAAAAATTCTAGGTCAAAATAGCCGATATGGAAAGTGGGATGAAAGGGAGAATTTTTCTGGTTTGGCTATTTTGACCTAGAATTTTTCATTCTCCAGTCATTCTCCTGCTTTTCATGCTCTCTGAATAACCCTGTCAGTGTTTGCCAAGAGAACGGTATTCTCATGGATAAAGAAGCGCTGCATCTGCTGTAGCTCCCAGTAATCTTTGTACAGAAATGTTGGGGAGTTCCCACACTTTTTTTTTTTCGGTCTTGACCCCTGCCCATGATAGACGTTTTCATTTTTTGTATCACTGCTATTATGCATTAATTTGTACCCTTCTCACGAGCTTGTGAAGTTCTCATTGAATTAGGCTAGGGTCAGACGAACGCATTTTTCGCGTCGTCCGTGAAAAAGTGCGTTCGAACGAATGGACGTATTTTTTCACGGAATACGCGATAGCGGCCATACGATGTGCATTTTCGTCCGTGATTTTGTACAGATCATCAATAAAACACTTTTTGTGTCTGGACGTTATGTAGGCCGTATATTAGCAGTGTCTGACGTCTCCTAATCACGCACACATGCCGCTAGCGGACGCAGCGCACGCTGTACGTCAGTACTAGCGGTATCACGTTATCGAAAAAATGCGTTCATTTGCCGCTTGCGTTGCCCGGCCGAACTTTTGTGTGGCTGTAGTTCGTATATTGCCCGTCGTTGGCCGTCATTTGCTGCTACTACGGCTGTGATAAAGAGCGGCTGTGATAAAGAGCGGCTGCACGAGCGTTCACACTGCGTTCGTCTGACCCCAGCCTTAAAACAAAAATGATTATGAATCTAACAAAACAAATTATATATACTTTGTCTGGGACGTATAATTAAACCGGACTTTAAACTGCATTTAAACATGATGAGCATAAAAGTGTCAAAATTAGCTAATTGCACTTACTGTCATACAAGTTGCAAAAGAAAAAAAAAAAGCAAAGAAACATGTAAACATTGCGCATTTCTAAAATCCGGACAAAATTTAGAGACTATTTAGCCAGGGTTTCTTTTGGCTGTTGTAGATGTGCAAGAGATTTTAGGGGTCAAAGTTTGAAAAGTGACTTTTCTTTCTCTTCAATTCGGTGTGATTTGGCGATTCCATTTCGGCGACCCTACGGTGTATTCAGCAAGCGCCACAGGGCCGTCGTAGTGCAGGGAAAAGCCGCCACAAACCCGATGAACACTCACCGCAAAACCTGGCGAAGGCACCCTGAAACCCGCAAAAACATCTGGATTAACCTCGCCGGAGAAACCCGAGAAGCCGCCGATCACAGCGCAGAGCAGCCGCCGGAAAAAGCCGACACCGCAGACGATTGGAGTGAAAACAAAACGTACGCTTGAATGTTTGAAAAGTGAAATGCAGGGGCGGAGCCAGCTTTCGGTGGGTGCAGTCGCATTGTGAAGAGCTCTCCAGCTAATTTTTGATTTATTTGCGCAACCTAGCGACTCACCCGTGACCAAAACATACATTTGGCTGGTGGAGCCCTGCTGACCCACTATATCTACCCAGGACTGCTGTTTGTGTCCCGAGCGGCACCGTTTTGAGGAGTTTTGCAGATTGCGGCCTACAGCCGGTGGCCATCTTTGCGGCGCTACTCACGCTGCTTAGGACATTCCATCCCGCTCGACAATTTCGCCTGACCTTATGGGGAGAAAATCTGGGAAGAAGCCCCAGCTACCGGAGAGCCCCCGGCAGAGGGACATCCGCGATTCCATGGGTGAAGGCCGACGGAAGAGGCAGGCGGCCCCGCATACTTACCTGTCCCCCACGATGAGCGGACCCGTACTGGTCGAGGCCTCTGCGGTTGCCCGGAGATCGCCCCAAGACTCGGTGCAGGTGAGATGACCAAAGGATGGTCCGGGTCCCTCAAAACCAACAGTGGCTCGCACGGTGGTGGTGGAACCGGGGATCTCCCGGGACGAAACGGATCTGCCCCAGGCTGCTCACGGGCCTCTGCCCCTCCTGGAGAGTGCTATCCGACGCTTATTGGGTGAAACAATGGCGGAGATGAGAGCTATGTGGCGAGCAGATTTTAAGACCGTGCAGACAGAATTGAGGTCTATTAAAGGACGGCTCTCTGTTGTCGAGACGCGTGCTGAGGAGACTGCGGTGACACAGGCCCTCCTCACACCGCAAATGGAGGCCTTACAATCCCAGGTATCGCTGCTCACAGGTGCGGTGGAGGCGGCAGAGGTTCGTCACCGCAGGAGGAATGTCCGGATTAGGGGGATCCTGGAGTCGATCGGTGCGGATGCCTTGCTGGCATATGTCAATAAATTTGCAACGCATGTCATGGGGACACAGACTGGGACTACCCTTATTTTTAGACACGCTGCCCGCTTTCGGAAGGCGGCCACAGCTCCGGTGGAGTCCCCACGTGACGTGCTTGCGATCGCCGTGGAAGAGATGGGTAAACGCAGGCTGATGTCTAACCCGGTTGCCCGAACCCCGATACTTTATGAGGACCTCTCTCTTACACTTTTTAGCGACCTTCCCTTTGTGACGCTGGTAGCCCGGCGGCAGTTTAGGGAGATATCCGCCTTATTGAGGAGCAAGGGGGTTCGTTATCGTTGGGGGGTGGCGGATCGATGCATATCTGTTACGACAACATGTCACATTTGGTATCTACCCTGGAGGCGGCCTGGCACCTGTTGCGCACCCTAGGCCTCTCCCCTCCTCAGACGAAACCTGGCTTAGATCACGGGTGTTCCCCCAGTGCCTTGATGGACCCGGGTTAGAGGGGTTTGACTGCTGTGCAGCTTTCTCATTTCTCTTTGGTTGCTACTCACGAGATGTTAGTGTTTGCCTTTTTGCCCTCCACTTCTTTTGGTCTTCGTTTTAGACCCCCTTTTTACGAGTTTCCTGCAAATTTTTTCCCCTTTTTACTTTTATTTTATGCAACGTTATATTTTTTTTTTCTGAACTATCTTCGCCTTTCTATTTTCCTGAAGAGTAATGTGTTACCGCTATGTGGTTACGGTTCCTTATACTGGCCCCACGGGGTTCTACTTTTGATGTGCCTTTTATTTTGACATGAGCGACTTTAACTCTGAACTATCTGCACCCTTACTGTATGTTTCTTTGAAGAGCGATGTGTTACCTTTATGTGATTACTGTTTCTTGTACTGGCCCTGCGGGGTCTTTTGATGTGCCTTTTATTGTGATATGAAAAACTTTAAAATAAAGAATTTAAAAAAAAAAAAGTGAAACGCTGTTTGCAAAGAAACTACTGAACGAAAATGTCTGAAATTTACATATAAGATCCAATGAATGATAATAAACAGGTCTGTTACAGAAAAAAGAAAATACGATTTAAAAAAAAACAGAATATATGGCTAAAAGATCCTAAAAAAATCTATAATTTACTGCAGAATATTATAATCAACTGTTTATTAGATATTGAATTATAACGGGAATATTATTAACATTGAAGCCTATGGGATTCGCCTGAATAAACCTGTCGAATGAAACCACCGAACAGCAGGGCAATTCGGCAACTTTTCACTGCTGGTTTTTGTTCTCTGAATAGACGAAGCTATGGGGATTTCACTGCCCTTGAACAGGCACCGTATGTGCAGGCAATTTGCCAAGATTTGGCTAACTGCCTGCTCTCTGAATAACCGAATGGCCAGGAAAGGTAACCGTACGCTGAATTTCACTGTTCAGTTACCTTTCGGCCACAATTCGGATCACTTTGAATAACCCTGTAAGCGTTATGACGACAATAATGGTATCTTTAGAAAGTCCTTTTTATGGCGAGAAACAGTATATAATATGTGTGTACAATAAATGAGTAAGAGGAAAATTAGAGCTAAACACCAACAGCGCAGACATGTAAACACAGCAGTGTGCACTTTCAGCCAGACAATAGTAAAACAGTCCAGTCACTAAGGGGTTAAAAAAATGATTCTTGCACTGTAGTAGTATTATTTATAGTTATTAATTTCAGATAAAGTAACAAAAGTGATACAGCCAAGAAAAAAATAACAATTATACAATCTTCTTTGGAGCAGAGAAACCAGGTATTCTAAATGTATAAGGCCAGGTAATAATAAGTATCCCTTTTACAAAATAAAAGGTTTTACTATCAAGTCTATTTATTAAAAGGTGAAACTCTGGAGAACTTTTGGAGAAGCGAAAATTCTAGTAGGGTTAATCAGAGAAAGGTGAAACCAGGAGAATTGCCAGGAGAAGAGACAGGGGTGGATCCAGACACAGGTTTCGGGTGGGGGCACTCTACCAGTTTTGGCTAAGAGCTGGTGTTGGATTCACAGTGACAGGCAGAGACGCGTCTAATCGCAAGCTGTGCTCGTTATACTCACTCTCCCCAGAACATTGCACAGGGTCTGTCCCCATGTGGCTCATGAGCCCTGCAAACCCTTTCCATACCAGAGGCCCAGGGTACCCCTCCTCCCAGCACATACCCCTTGAAGCTATGCAGTGTAGGGTAACCCAGGTGTGGGCTGCCCAGTGCACCCTTTCCATGCTGGCAGGACACACGTGGCACCCCATTTGCACAGCCCTGCAAACCCTTTCCATACCATGGGCCCAGGGTACCCCCCTCCCAACTCACATTTAATATATTGCCTCCAGCTCACATTTTATATATTGGCCCCAGCTCACATTTATATATTGCCCCAGCTCACAGTTTATATATTTGCCCCAGCTCATATGGATATATTGCCCACAGCTCATATGGATATATTGCCCCAGCTCATACGATATATTGCCCCAGCTCATATGGATATATTGCCCCCAGCTCACATGGATATATTGCCCCCAGCTCACATGGATATATTGCCCCAGCTCACGTGGATATATTGCCCTCAGCTCACATGGATATATTGCCACCAGCTCACTTGGATATATTGCCTACAGCTCACGTGGATATATTTCCCACAGCTCACGTGGATATATTGCCCCAGCTCACGTGGATATATTGCCCCAGCTCATATGGATATATTGCCCCAGCTCACGTGGATATATTGCCCCAGCTCATATGGATATGGATCCGCCCCTGAGAAGAGAACAACCTAAACCAAATAGCTGATTTGGAAAGTGAGATAAATGAGAGAATTTTTCTGGTTTGGCTAATTTGAACCTGCGGTGACTTTTCAAATCTCTTTCAATAACCCTGCTAGGATTTTCACTTCTCCAGTCATTCTCCTGGTTTTCACCTCTCTCTGAATAACTCTGTAGGTCAAAATTGTCAAACCAGAAAAATTCTCTCATTTATCTCACTTTCCAAATCGGCTATTTTGACCTAGAATTTTCACTTCTCCAAAAGTTCTACAGAGTATCACCTCTTAGTGAATAGACCCTTATATTTATAGTTGGACATGAGACAAATCATGTTGAGCGAAAAACCAACACCAGAGAGCAAAACAATGTGGTAATGTATTACATAGTTACATAGACTGAAAAAAGACATGCGTCCATCGGGTATTGAATGTAACAGGTCACATTCTCTTAATATTCATCATGAAACGGGTACTTGGGATGCTCCTGCCATCTAAGAAAAGAAAAAAAGCAGGAAACAATTAGTGATACATATGAGCATCTCCTCAATTATTTTTATGTACTATTATGGGGTTACAAAGAGAAGAATTAAACGGTAAGCATCTCACTATTAAGCTGATAGAGTGCCTGAACTTTCAGACTTTAGGATTTTTTCTGTTTTTTGAAGTCAAGGAAAGTCCAATGTTCGGGGTGGAAGCAGGGATGGACTGACCCATCGGACACTCTGGCACTGCCCGAGGGCCCACGGGTCGGTGGGGACCCGGTTTTGGCTGACCCAGTGGGCCCCCAGTGTGCCCTGCCAGTTTCTCAATCCCGCAGCTCCGGATTCAGACTCTCAGATTCCGAATCCGGAGCTATCTGCCCACACAGCGGCACACTGAATTGTCCTGTCTCTGTCCCTCTGTAAGGCAGAGCTACTGCGACGCGCATCAGCACAGCCGCAGTCACTCACAAAACATACATCCTCCAGCCTCCCACTTTCAAAAGCAGCTGCATCCTGTTATGGCGCCGCCCCCTTCATCATGTGGTGCGTGTAGTGCACTACACGTAGACGAGGAGGGCAAGCACATGGTCAGAGTGCAGCTCAGTCCCCAGCCCACATCCACTCCACGCTGGGAGACTGGAGGAGCAAAGGACACCTAGGATAGCCAGGTCTGGCCCCAAACCTCTTTAGAGAGCGTGGTAATTGGTAAATATATAAAAAAAATGCTGTGGATTGCTTTTACTGTGAGTTATATTGATGTGGATTCTGGGCCTGCTCATACACCCCTGCTTTTACTGTGAGTTATATTGCTGTAGATTATGGGCCTGCTCATACACCCCTGATTTTACTGTGAGTTATATTGATGTGGATTCTGGGCCTGCTCATACACCCCTGCCTTTACTGTGAGTTATATTGCTGTGGATTATGGGCCTGCTCATACACCCCTGCCTTTACTGTGAGTTATATGGCTGTGGATTATGGGCCTGCTCATACACCCATGGTTTTACTGTGAGTTATAGTGATGTGGATTCTGGACCTGCGCATACACCCCTGCTTTTACTGTGAGTTATATTGATGTGGATTCTGGGCCTTCTCATACACCCCTGCTTTTACTGTGAGTTATATTGATGTGGATTATGTGCAGGCTCATACATCCCTGCTTTTCCTGTGAGTTATATTGCTGTGGATTATGGGCCTGCTCATACACCCCTGCTTTTACTGTGAGTCATATTGATGTGGATTATGGGCCTGCTCATACACCCCTGCTTTTACTGTGAGTTATATTGCTGTGGATTATGGGCCTGCTCATACACCCCTGCTTTTACTGTGAGTTATATTTATGTGGATTCTGGGCCTGCTCATACACCCCTGTTTTTACTGTGAGTTATATTGATGTGGATTCTGGGCCTGCTCATACACGACTGCTTTTACTGTGAGTTATATTGATGGGGATTATGGGCCTGCTCATACACCCCTGTTTTTACTGAGAGTTATATTGCTGAGTATTATGTGTCTGCTCATACACCCCTGCTTTTACTGTGAGTTATATTGATGTGGATTCTGGGCCTGCTCATACACCCCTGCTTTTACTGTGAGTTATATTGCTGTGGATTATGGGCCTGCTCATAAACTCTTGTTTTTACTGTGAGTTATATTGATGTGGATTATGGGCCTGCTCATACACCCCAGTTTTTACTGTGAGTTATATTGATGTGGATTCTGGGCCTGCTCATGCACCCCATCGTTCACTGTGTGTTATATTGATGTGGATTCTGTGCTTGCTCAAACACTCCAGCGTTCACTGTGAGTTATATTGATGTGGAGCTCTGTGATACGCCCATACACACTGAACATTACTGTGAGTTTTATTGCTACATACCCCCGGGGTGTAGGGGGGATATGATTATGTATGTGAATGTATGGCTGTGTGCGTAAATGCATGTATTTGTCTGGAGGGGGCATAATGGATCCCCCAATTCGCTGCTGGGTCCAAGTGGATTTTCTTCACACAATTTTCAAAAAGATTATTTTAAGAAGTTCAGAAATAAATTCTTTAGCACAACAATGTACATGTGGGTGTTGTGTTGTAGGGGTGGGGTTTTTATGGGTGTGGTCTCCTGTGGGTGTGGAACAAGGGTGCCCCGTGATTTCCTATTGCCCGGGGGCCCCATTAGTTGTCAGTCCGCCTCTGGGTGGAAGGAAGATGTGGCAGGAGAGCTGTGATCTCCTTCCTGCTGCAGCACATGCTGGGAGAGCTTTGCAGCCCTTCTTGAGGGACATGCTGCTGCACTGAGCCCCATGCTTGGTTTGCACAGTCTCCCAGCATGTGACACACTGTTGCATCAGTCTGTGCCCCGTCACCATGCAGCGGGACCCGTCCAGTGCATTAGGGAGGCATGTATAACTAAAATCCGCAAGGCATAAAAAAGTCCAGCTTTTGTAGTCTTCCAGATGTTAGAATTCGGGATAAGGAGTGTTCGAACTGTATATATTTCATGTCTGTACTAAACACATCATTAAACATTCACAGTGCTGTAGAAATAGAGAACACTTGGATTTAATACTTGGTTAAGGGTATTGCTGCCAAAGGACATTCAAATAAGTGAGTTAGAATTAGAGAAATGTGGAGACCGGAGGTGGCGGCTGTTCGAGCTGAGGTAGAGGTGATCAAGACTCAGGTGACAGCGATGCACGTACGGATGAAGGAGGTCGTATTGGAGCAGACAAGCTTATCTGGCCAGGTGGACAGTCTTCGCTCCCAGGTGGAGGTCCTAACGCGTTCAGTGGAATCGTTGGAGTCACGTCATCGTCGCCGTAATATACGAGTCAGAGGTATTCCGGACTCGGTTTCCACGGAAGATCTGTTGCCATACGTGAGCCAGCTCGCAATTCAAGTCTCAGGTCTACCTTCTGATACAACGGACCTAGTTGGAGCAGCATTTCGTATCCGGAAGGCGGCTACGGCCCCCAAAGGAAAGCCGAGGGACGTCGTGGTGGTCTTTCGGGATGTGGCATCGAAAGTCGCTCTTATGTCTGCCCTGGGTGCACGGGACCCTGTGCAGTTTGAGGGAGTCATGCTGGACCTATATCATGATCTCCCGTTTATGACTCTGTTGGCACGTCGCCGATTTCGAGAGGTGACTTCCACTCTACGTCGTCGGGGGATTCAATACCGGTGGGGCCTGGCTGGCTCCTTGGTGGTGACACATGCTAACATCCCGTACACGGTCACCAACCCTGATATGGCTTGGACCGCCTTAGCAGTTACGGGCATCTCACCGGACGCACTGGAGATTCAGCCGGGTTGAGACATTCTTGTTGCCTTTTTACCCTCTGACTCCAGACGGACCTGGGTCACCACTGCTTTGTATTTTTATATAGCAGGGATAGCCAGGATCCCCCGGTCTGCTGCTTTTTCCTGTTGTCTGGACCACTTCCCTATTTTCTAGTTCTCCACCCCCCTCCACCCTGTTTAGTTTCGCAGACCGTTTTCTTAAACTACATAGGCGATTACGCCTTCCTAAATGCAGAGGACTTAAGCCTTCCTCTTAATCCCCCCTCCCTTTTATTTATTTTTTTCTCGCCGGAGGACTTTTTGCTAATTGAATATGACCTTACCTACGCCATTTCTATATTTTCTATGCATATTATTATATACTGTAAGGTTACTTTCTTTGATATACGTTTGCTGGCCCTGCGTGGTCGTACCTTGTTTGATTTCATGAGACTTGTTTTATAATTCTCTAAATAAAGAATTTAAAAAAAAATAAAAAAAAAAAATAAGTGAGTTAGACCTCTAGATCGTTCAGGAGCAATTTTGGACCTCCCTTCAGGGCTGGATTTGCACCTCAGGAGCCTGTAGGCACAGAAATGCGGAGCGCCCATACCCCCCCAAACAAAAAAAGAAACATGGCAAAATTACTATTTACATTTTTGTTTTGAGGCAAAAAATCTAAAAAAATAAATTTTAAAAAACTGAAACAGTTTTTTTCTCCGTGCTCAAATCAAAAGAAGGGGCAGAATCTGTTGACTTAGTTGAATTAGTTACAGTTACAAATATTTATAAAGCACCAACAAATTCCTTAGCAATGTATAATGGGAGAAACGGAATAACAAATATACATATATGTTACACACACGGAACAGAAGGAGGGAGGACCCTGCTCAAGAGCTTACAATCTAAGAGGAGAGTGGTGACACATTAGATGAGGATGAATAGGGTATTTGAAGTTGAGGATAGCATGAGGACTGATTGAGAAGATGGAGCAGGAAATGACAGTGGGGGATCATGGAGTGAGCTGATAGGCTTCTCTATAGTAATGCGTTTTCAGAGACTTCTTGAAGGAATGGAGAGACGGGCGAGTCTGATATTGCGGGGGAGAGAGTTCCATAGAAAGGGTGCAGCTCTGGAGAAGTCCTGAAGGTGAAAGTTCAGGGGTGCGGGTACGAGGAACTGATAGCATCAGATCATTGGCCGAGCGAAGTGGTGGGGATGCAATGTACCTGCTAATAAGGAAGGAGATGTAGGCAGGGGCGCGGTTATGGAGAGCTTTGTAGGTGAGCACCAATATAATGAATTGGATTCTAAAGGAAACAGGGAGCCAGTGTAGAGATTGACAGAAAGGTGAGGTGCAGGAGGTGAGGTGTATGAGTCTGGCACAGGCGTTGTTTACAGACTGCAGAGGGAGAATCTGGGATCTCTTAAGGCCAGAGAGAAGGAGGTTACAGTAGTCAAGGCAAGTGATAATAAGAGCTTGGATGAGCATTTTAGTAGAGTCTGGATTAAGAAAGGGACGTATGCGTGCAATGTTTTTTAGGTGGAAGTAGCAAGATTTGATTAGAGACTGAATGTGAGGAGTAAAGGATAGATTGGAGTCCAAGAGGACCCTGAGGCAATGGCGCTTGAGAGGTAGAAGTAATGGTGGCACCTTTCACCTGAAGAGAAATTTTCGCAGGAATGGAGGTTTTAGAGGGTGGGAAGATGAGAAGTTCAGTTTTAGAGAGTTTGAGCTTTAGGAAACGGGAAGTCATCCAGTCAAAGACAGCCGATAGGCAGGCTGTAACACGGTCCAACACCGGAGGAGAGAGATCGAGAGAGGAAAGGTAGATTTGGGTGTCATCAGCATAGAGGTCATATTGGAATCCATAGGAAGAGATGAGGTTGTAAAAACAGGCAGTATAAATCGAGAAGAGTAGGGGACCTAGAACAGAGCCTTGAGGTACCCCAACTGAAAGAGGAACTGGTGGTGACACCAGTGAAGGAGACACTGAAGGAGCGAAACAAGAGATATGAAGAGGACCAGGAGAGAGTGATGTCACTGAGGCCAAGTTGACGCAGCGTGTGGAGCAGGAGAGGGTGATCACCCGTATTGAATGCAGCGGAAAGGTAAAGAAGAATAAGGAGGGAGAAGTGACCTTCGGTTTCAGTGGCAGCTAAATAATTGGTCACCTTGGTCAGAGCAGTCTCAGTAGATTGATGTGAGCGACAGCTAGACTGGTGCGGATCAAGTAGAGAGTTAGCAGCAAGAAAACTGGTGAGCTGGTTATCGACCAGACGTTCTACGATTTTGGAGGCAAAGGGAAGCAGAGAGATGGGACAGTAGAGGGATGGAGGTAGGATCAAGAGATGCCTTTTTTAGAATGGGATGATCAAAGCACGTTTGAATACAGAGGAGAAGATTCCAGAGGAGAGGGAGAGGTTAAAAATATGAGTCAAAGCAGGGACAGTCACAGATCAAATGGACAGCGCCCAAACTTGTACCGCCACCAGTATCCCACCGCCACCAGTATCCCAATGCTAAACCAGATTATCAGAGGTTTCCCCAAAACCCATGTGCCAACAAACGTGAAAATACGTATCTGGTAGCGCGATGCTAGTCGCTCTCGGGATTCAGATTGAGAACCATCTTAATCCCGAGAGCTACTAGCATCGCGCTACCAGATACGTATTTTCACATTTAAAAGCAGGGACAGTAACTGGTAGGACAGGCCGAATGAGGTGTGTTCAAGTGGACCTGTGGTTGGGTAAGAGGACAAGAGGGGACAGGGAGTGAGGGAGTCAGTGGGGTAGAATGGTTAAAGGAGGAGGGCAGTGGATGCAGCAGCATTGTTTGTTTTATATGTAAAAGCATATATTGCCTCTGCTGTAGAACAGAAAAAAATATTTTGCATTTACTTTTTTCATTTTTTTTATTTTTACATAGAAACATAGAAAAATGTCGGCAGATAAGAACCTTTCAGCCCATCTAGTCTGCCCAATTACATGGATACTTTACCTGGATTTATCTTTTGTTTAGGATAGCCTTATGCCTATCCCATGCTTGCTTAAATTCAAATCATGTTTACACCTTACATGATCTTGTTTGGTATCATAGTAAAGACTAGACTCTGGCCCTTCCAATGACACCTCACTTAACCTTGTACGGTGTACAATTCAGGGATGCAGGTTCCAAAGTCCTCCTGTCCCTCCTCACTGCAGCACCACAGTCTAGGTTGTGAAAGAAATAATGCGTTGCTTCACCAGATACACACTTGCTGGCAGTATGATAAATGAGGTGAGTTACTGCAGCATCATTGTTCACTTTATAATTGTAAACTGAATAATAGTGTTAGAAAAAATATTAGAAACATATTATTTTAATATTTTATTTTTACATAGATCTAACCTGGTTATGTTTGGTATCACTGGAAAGGCTATAAGCTGACCTTTCCAATGATACCTCACATGTCCTTCTAGCCCTTAGGGCTCCAGAGATACAGTGGTCTAAATTATTGCAAATTGTAAAAAATATACACCATATTGCCAAAAGTATTCGCTCACCCATCCAAATAATCAGAATCAGGTTTTCCAATCACTTCCATGGCCACAGGTATATAAAATCAAGCACCTAGGCATGCAGATTGTTTTTACAAACATTTGTGAAAGCTCAGGAGCTCAGTGAATTCCAGCGTGGTACTGTGATAGGATGCCACCTATTGCTATCTCCAAACTAACTAATGATGATGAAACAACCTTATCCACAACCATATACAAAAAAAAGACAGCTACTAATAGTCTTCTGGATTGGCAAAGCCATCATCCTTTTCCACTGAAACGTGGTATACCATATGGTCAATACTTGCGATTGAGACGTATATGTTCGGATGAAACTGAATTTAAGGAACGAGCTAAAGAATTAAAAAAGAACTTTAGAGATAAGGGTTTTCCTAACAAAATTCTTAAAAATGCATATAAGAGAGCACTTCTTATGCCTAGACAAACACTGTTAACAGATCCCACTCATTCTAATGAAACATCTGTCATTAGATGCGTGGGAAATTTCGATAAGGGGTGGAATAAAGTTAGGAAAATAATGGACCGATATTGGCCTCTTATCACTTGGAATCCTCACCTTAAAGAAGTCGTTACCCCACACGCTACTGTTACAGCACGTAGATGCCGAAACATTAAGGATATGATTGTAAGAAGTCATTATGATGCCGGTAATACCGAGGCAAAGACCTGGCTTTCCAATAAATTACAAGGTACCTACAAATGCGGACGTTGCTGTACATGTAAATTTGTCAAAAATGACATGACCACAATTAAAGATTCGAAAGGTGAACAAGAATTTAAAATAACATCCTTTTTTAATTGTAATTCAAAGGGTCTGGTAAATGCCATACAGTGTATATGTGGTAAACTGTATGTTGGAAAAACGTTTAGACCATTTAAATTGAGGATCCAAGAACATGTTCGTTCAGTCAAAAATCATTTAGATACATCTATATCTACACATGTACGGCAGCATCATAATAATGACCCAAATGTTTTACGGTTTTTTTGGTGTTGAAAAAGTTAATAGAATCCAACGTCAAGGTGACTATGATCTTGCCCTGAGAAGGCGAGAATGTGTATGGATTTACCAGTTGAAAACATTGAGTCCAGCTGGTCTTAATGAAGGGTTTAGTTTCACACCATACATCGGTACATAAAAAATTTCTGACCTAGTATTAATTTTTGTTGTCTCCTGTATTTAGCATCAGTTGATGCAGGTATTAAGATATAATGGAGCATATTAATAATATGGCAACAGTGAGCAATGAGTTATTCACTAATATTTGTGATCCCAATCAATCATTGGCATCTCTACTTTATTGGTCTTTATTAACATCAGTATTAATAACGCCGTCTGGGGTATTGATATCTAATTAAATTGAATGGTATAACTAACAGCTTTTGCAGAATTTCAATAAACCTGTTAGGTGATTGTTTTCTTCTATTTTGTCCCTAGCAGGTATCCATACCAATCATGACCCTCAGCGGTTAATTGATACCCCAATTTGAGTAATTAACCACCTATATATAGTGAGTAAGTCAGTAGGTCTCACATAGCTCCTGATGAAATAGCTGTGGTGACAGCAGGGAAACGCGCGTTGAGCATTAGGAGGCTAATCTAGCCTTGAGCAACATTGTATAGGTTAATTTATCCGTTAAAATGATTGTTCTCATTAATAATTCTATACTGAGCCTTGTGGCTGCTAATTGAGCGTGCAAAGTGTGTGCACACAGATCGCCTTGTGGGTTGTTTGTGGTGTGTATCTAGCGTTATATTCAAACTGAATTGCGTGCTGTTCATATTTCGCTAATTTAGCGTTTATTAATGAATGTGAGCTTGCAGGCTGGTAGACCTATCCAATTCTAATTGCTTATATTGTACAAATTTGCCAGCTAGAACTCATTACCAACACGCTCTATTTTGGACCAGGTTAGAGGTTGATACATAAATGTTTTGCCAAACTGAGTATATTCTGGTATGACCAATATATCGAATCTATTGTCTATTTAACACATTTACCAATTGTTAACTCGCAAGATACGGCTTCAATAATCACCTGTGGCATCGAATATTGTGGTCACCGCATTTAATTTATTTAGGTGTCGGGTAGACTACATTTTCCTATGATATTTTTGCCAATTGTGGGTATTAGCCAAAATTGGCATCCTCTGGTCCGGAAGTTGTATACATATGTTAAACTGAGTGCTATCTAGCCACATTACTTCCACCGCGTACTCAATCCCAAAGGTACCAGCTTTGTTGAGCTGTGTTTATTACTAATGAAGAAATATAGTATCTGGCGCCCCCTAATGCATATAACTGAACTGTGCGGCTTATACGCTAGATAACATAAAAGTCCATCATACATTTAAAACGCAGTTCAACAGTCAGCTGCAGGTTAATCACACACAGATGGTTCACCTCCAACCACCAAATAGTCAATAGTAGAAAAAAAATTGTGGTGACAGTCCGCGCTTCCCTCTTTGGTGACAAATGTTCTCAAGTTGGAGATCTTCTCATTTAGTAACAGAATCACTTTTTATACGCAGTCATCAACCCTCGAAAAAAGGGAAAAATTGGCAAACATAGTGTGATCTGTGTAATTCATTTGAGCCCCCCAAAAGAGTGTGCAATAATTCAACTCACATTTGGAGGTGTCATAAATCTGACACTGGATATGCTGCACCACCGATATTTTTGTAAAATAATTTTTTATTGAGAAGAAGACAATACATTCTGTGAACAGCGAGCCCGCTGTCCATTATGATAGTGATCTTACAGTGCACTTCAACAAATACAATTTCACATAGTGTATGTCAACTTCCACCATTTTTCTTTAAAAGGGAAAAAACGATAACAATAAGGGGGGAAGGGCAAAGGTGGAGGAAAAAGGGGAAAGGTCAGGAAATAACTTTATATCCATGTTTTTTTTTTTTTTGCTTTCTTCCTCTCCCCCTTCTTCTTGTTGGTTCAATAATCTTTCATTGAGAGGAATAAACACCATCCAACCTATGTCTTATAGCACAGTAATTAAACTCTCAATTTCCGTTATAATGAAAAACCAAAACAAAAAGAAGAAAAAGAGTAAAAAGAAACAAAACAAAACAAAACAAACCAGAAAAGGAGCAAAAGAACAGCAAATATAATCCAAATAAGGGGTGGGAAGAGAGGGGGAAATAAGGAAGGGCAGTCTCACATATGAACAAAATCATTCTGTTTACATCGAACGAATGAGGCATATAAAGTAAAAGAGGAGGGTCTCAGAGGCTTCTCACGGACTGCGGAAGGGCCCATCCCTTCCCCGTATAACAAGACCCATCATAGGCCACATGCCTTATACAACTTGTGGATATCCCATATCGCCCAGGGATCTTTTTTGGGAGGACGTTGGCCACAGTCTGCAGTTGCCTTGGTGTCAAATGTTCGATATTGGTCTAATAGAGCAATAAGTTGTCTTAGCGTCGGAACTGTAGTAGTCCTCCAGTTTCTAGCCAGAAGTAGCATTGTTGTGGAAACTATAATAAAAAACATTTTCAAGTGCTGGCGTGGAAGGTGTATCATTCCCAGTAATAAGATCTCCGGTGAATTTGCGACCGGGTGACCCAGTGCTTCTGAGGCTAATGTAGAAATGTTTTTCCAAAGCGGGGCAACCAAAGGGCAGTGCCACCAAATATGTCCCATCGTGCCTGGTGCTGAGGAGCAGCGCCAACAAAGATCCGAGGTATTCGGGGCAAACTTGCTCATTCTGTGAGGCGTTAGGTACCAGCGGTACATCAGTTTCCTCTGAGTCTCTATCAATGTAGCACATTTTGAAGCTCTGTCCGCAAATGTGTGTGCCATTGCCCATTGTGTAGGAGTGAAGACCTTAGCAAGGTCTCGTTCCCAGGCCGTTTGAAACGCCCATCTCGTTGCCCTCTGTGGGGTGGAAATAATACGGTAAAAGAGCGAGATTGGTTTGGAGGTAGAATGTGGATCCAACCAAAAAACCTCGGCTTCTGAGAGAAGTGGCAAAGTGTCTCTGAGTCCCTCCATAACCTCCCGCGATTTAAGAAATGAACACAACTACATATATGACAAAAACATAGAAGGCAATATTTTATATTTGACCTGCAGGTCTTGAAAGGACAGGATGGCAGCCGGCACAAATAGCTGATGTAAGTGAGTAACCCCTCTACTTGTCCAAGGGAGTATCCTAAAGTGAGGCATAAGATATCTTAATGAGGAGATGGGCATGGCCATTGGTATTGTGGCGTGGTGAGCGAGGAAAGGTTTACACTGATCCCATATCCTCAAATAAAGAGACGTGGAGGGCAGTGGGTGTATTATGCGGGGTCTCTCTTTCGGTTTTAACCACAAGAGATTCGATAACATGTGTCCAGAGGTGTATGCAGATTCGATAGTGAACCACTGGGGCATAGGATGGGCATGCACCATTTCCCCCAAGGAAGCTAAACAGGAAGCCCAATAGTATTTTCTAAGACAGGGGACATTCAGGCCACCATCCCTGCTCCTATAGTAAAGCAGGGTTCTGGGGACTCTAGGTCGTTTGCGTCTCCAGATGTACGACATGAGTACTGTCTGCAGCGTGTCTAGAAATGTCCTGGGAATATTTAGTGGCAGGGAGCGGAATACATATAAAATTTTCGGCAAGATCGTCATTTTGACCGCCACCATCCTGCCCAGCCAAGAGAATTCTCGATTACGCCATTGGAATAACAATGATTTTACTTCAGACAATATCCTGATGTAATTACATTTGAACATACTTTCTGCATCCCGAGCGATACGCAGCCCTAAATATGTTATGTAATCTGCCTTCCATGCGAAGGTATATCGGGATCTTAGGTCAAACAGTGATTCGGCTGGGACATTAATAGGCAACGCTTGCGTCTTAGAAAGATTAACCTTATGATAGGAGACCTGACTATATAGATCCAATTCCTGTTGCAATGCGGAAATTGACTCTGAAGGGTCCGTCAGTGTAAGGAGTATGTCATCCGCATATAAATTCAATTTATAAGTTGTAGGGCCGACCTCAACCCCGCGGATACAGTCATTCTGTCGTATGGCTTGCGCCAGGGGTTCTAATATGAGTGCGTACAGTAGAGGGGATAATGGGCACCCTTGCCGGGTTCCATTAGTAATCACAAATTCCTCCGATAAAAACCCCGAGGTGACCACCCGAGCCGAAGGAGCATCATACAAGGCCCGAATCGCGGCTGTAAATGTAGATGGAAATCAAAATTTATTTAGGACCCGGTCTAGGAACACCCAGCTGACCCTGTCGAAGGCCTTTTCGGCGTCCAACGACAAGATCACACTCGGCAATTCGGACCGCCTCATGACCTCCAATAGGTTAACCAATTTCCTAGTGCTGTCAGGACCCTGACGCCTGGAGACAAAACCCACTTGATCCAAGCCCACCATTGTGGGTAAAATCCTCTGCAATCTATTGGCCAAAATTTTGCTATATAATTTAACGTCGATGTTCAGGAGTGAAATCGGTCTAAAATGTGAGCAGTGATCAGGGGTCTTTCCCGGCTTAGGAAGGGTGACTATATGCGCTCGTAGCATATCCACCGGGAAAGAGCCCTTCTCCCATGCTATCTCATATCCAGCCTGTAAATGCGGCACCAGAAGTGAGGAGAAGGTAGAGTAGTAGTGTCCGGTGAGTCCATCCGGACCGGGGGATTTATTTTTAGGTAGATTTTTGATAGCATCAGATATATCCTCTCGCTTAATTGGGGAAGAGAGCATGTCCCTCTGTTGACTCGAGAGGGACGGGAGATGTACAGTATCCAGATACTCATCCACCACAGATACAGCCGGCGGATGAGCCTGATCCGTAGCTTCTAGGTTATACAAGGATTCATAGTATTTGGCAAAGTTGTCAGCGATCACTGATGGGTTATATATCAGGCCCTGTTCACTCTTAAGGGTTGCTACCTTTTGGGGCATATTTCGGGGTCGCAATTGTCGGGCTAGGAGCTTGCCCGGTTTATTTTGAAGGGCATAATAGGAAGATTTCAACCGGGACAAGGAGCGGAAATACGCATCCGCCTCCAGGTCCCTAAGTGATCTACATGCTTCCTCCAATGCCTCAGCTGCGTCGGTGGAAGGGGACAATTTATTTTTTACATCTAATTCCTGCAAAGTAGTGAGTATCTCCAGGCGTCTGGACACATACATCTTCCTTAATCTAGTCGCCCAGTCAATACATATCCCTCGGGTGACCGATTTATGCGCCTGCCAGACCGTAAGAGGGCAAATGTCAGGAGTCACGTTTTCATTAAAATATTGTGTTAGTGCCAATTGGATGGCTTGTTTCGCCGGTTCGTGCATTAACAAGTTATCTCGTAGTCTCCAAGGGGGTCTAGTGCGATAACGATACGCATCGGCTAGTGTCAGTAGAACCGGGGAATGATCAGACCAAGTTAATGGCAGTATGGAACATTCCTCCACTTGAGATATGGCAGAGCCTGGCAGTAGAAAGTGGTCTATGCGAGTGTAGCTATTATGAACATGGGAGCGAAAGGTATAATCCCTTTCAGTGGGATGAAGCAAGCGCCATATGTCATATAAATTATATTGCTGTAAGAGCAACTGAAATTTTTTCGGGGAAGTAGCCGACTTCTCAGTGTCGCTAGGTGCCGAACGATCCCGAGACGGATCTAGGCAGATATTCAGATCTCCGCATAAAACTAGAATACCCGTCTGTACCTCTGATACTTTACGTAGTACTTGTGCTATGAATTGGGGTTGGGATGTATTAGGAGCGTATACAGAGACTATCGTGTACGTGGTCGAGTTAATTGTGCAAACAAGAATAACATATCTACTTCTAGTGTCTTTGAGTATTCGGTGGGCCAGGAAGGCCACTTTATTATTTACTAACAAGGACACCCCCTGGATTTGGATCGATAAGTAGAGTGGTATTGTGTGCCAAACCCTGGGACGTTTAACGGGGGATGGTCCAGTCGGCGGAAGTGTGTCTCCTGCAGACACACTACATCAACGTCTAGGGAGCGAAGGTCCCTATATAGCGAGTGTCTCTTTACAGGTAGATTCAAACCTTTAACGTTAAATGTCAGTACCTTCATGGAGGATCATAAGTGAGCGTCATTGCTAGGGAAAACCCAGTGTGCCCTGTCCAAGGTCTGCCATGCGCGTAGCCTATCAAGCACGTTCGTAACATTAGAGAACCTCTGCCCTGGGGGGGGAAAAAGTGAACACAGTATACAAAAAAAGGGATAACAGCCACAGCCGTGGCAAAACTATATACAAAAAGTAAACACCTCTCCCGTAGAGCTCTCCTCCGAAGCAGAGCCCCACACTCCTCCGTGGAGGAGGGAGAATAGAGGGGTGACATCCGTGGCTAGGATCAACCAACATCTAAGCCCAGCTCATTGTGCAACAGCGCAGCAAGGCAGCAATATAATATAACCATCAACGTATATAAGCGGATTACTTAATAGACAATGGTTACGGAAAACGGAACTTTTCGAACATTTCGGTATGACCGATATATGTCCTGCTAATATGGTCCCTGGTGGAACCTTCAACGCTTGCTCCATTCTTTTTCTAGCCGTTTGGGCCGAGATGAGCGTTTTTCCGTAATCTCAGCGAAAGATAATCCCCAGGTTTCCAAAGCAAATCTGGCTTCAGCCACTGAGCAGAGCACCGTGATCTTTCCATCGCGGGTGACTAACAACTTCGTGGGGTACCCCATCGATACCCCACTCCAGCCTCCCGCAGCGCCACCGTGGCAGGGCGGAAAAGTCGTCGCTGTTGAAGAGTGGCCTGCGACAGATCTGGAAATACTGTCAGGTGGGCATACTCCGGGCCCAAGGCATTTGAATTACGCAGAGCTCGTAGGATATCTTCCCTGGGTTTAAAGTAGTGGAGCCTCAATAGGACGTCCCTTGGCGCTTGAGAGGGGCCGAAGGTGGCTTAGGGAGTCGGTGAATACGGTCCATAAGCAGCGTTTCTGGACCTGCATCAGGCAGGAGGTATGAAAAAAATTCCGCCACGTACTCTTGGAGGTTTTTTGTGGTCACCGATTCTGACACCCCCCGAATTTTAAGGTTATGTCTCCTGGAGCGGTCTTCTAAGTCGGCCAGTTTTCTTGTACAGTGTTGCAGTTTCTCCTCCAGCTCCTCCACCTTAGATGTCATGTCATTGTGTGCCTCTGCTACCTCAGACATTTTTTCCTCCAGTTTAGAGGTCCTGTCACCGATCTCCCTAATGTCATTTTTGATATCTGTGGCCACAGTGTCTAACCTGGTCGTCAATGCTGCAGAGAGGTCAGCTAACATCACCTCCATCCGCTCAGTAAAAGTCGCCAGCTCTGAGCTCCCCCCTGTTCCCTGCATGCCGCCATGAGGCTGAGGGGAACCGCCGCCATTTTGGGTCTCCACACCATCCCGGCGCTTACCCGTTTTTGGCGTGAAAAAGTCTGTTTTTTCGGCCGTTTTTTTTTATCTTGCTGCCGCCATCAGAGTGTCCTATCGATCCGCTGCAATTTGCACTGCTTTTTATGCTGTTTGCTGGTATATATCCGCCGTTTTGAGCCTAGCAGGAGCCGAGCTAAGAGATCACACTGCCGCCATGATCGATCGCTGGCCACGCCCCCCGCACCACCGATATTTTAAGGAGATATCGGACTCCCCTTTTTCACCTCCGTTTGACGATATTCCTCCAAGGAAAAATAAGGTTGCAGGATCCTCGATGAAAGTTAAAATTTGTTTATTTCTTAAAACAATTAAAACAATTCATCAAAACAAACGCCAATACGCGTTTCGCGATCAAATTGCTTCATCAGTCGGCTTCATTTATTTTTTTGCCGACTGATGAAGCGATTTGATCGCGAAACGCGTATTGGCGTTTGTTTTAATGAATTGTTTTAATTGTTTTAAGAAATAAACAAATTTTAACTTTCATCGAGGATCCTGCAACCTTATTTTTCCTTGGAGGAATATCGTCAAACGGAGGTGAAAAAGGGGAGTCCGATATCTCCTTAAAATATCGGTGGTGCAGCATATCCAGTGTCAGATTTATGACACCTCCAAATGGGAGTTGAATTATTGCACACTCTTTTGGGGGGCTCAAATGAATTACACAGATCACACTATGTTTGCCAATTTTTCCCTTTTTTTGAGGGTTGAAGACTGCGTATAAAAAGTGATTCTGTTACTAAATGAGAAGATCTCCAACTTGAGAACATTTGTCACCAAAGAGGGAAGCGCGGACTGTCACCACAATTTTTTTTTCTACTAGTGTTTATTACTAAGTCCTATTCATGCACAACCACTGCATGTACAGTCTTAATTGCAATTTAGTGGTATAATTATCACCACACGTAACAGCGATGATTAACTGTGTATAAGCATTATTTACTGTCTTATTGCTTGACCAATGTCCATATTAAGGTTTTTTCCTAAATGATCAGAATCCCTTGTGCAATTGAATGCTTATAGCTAAAGTTAGGTGTGGCCACACCAAGGTAATTTTCAGCATTCTTGATTCACTATTAATAAGCGATTTAGACTAACCTGTTGTTTAATACTATCTTATGGAACAATCATGTTTAGCGGTCATTCATTGTGACAACTGTGTGCATATACTCAATCGTTATATTTGAGAATTCTCACGCCTGAGTAGGCATTCAATTTGTTATGTGTTACCTATATCAATTGGTTTTTACCACCTTTATCTATCCCACTTTGACAGCTCATTAATTGGAGACTACATCATTTATGCTAAACAGGTTTACAATCCTACTGTGGGGGCTCACATATTTGCTATCATTGCGAGTACCTCGTGTTGCTGGTTTAATGTTGGCCAATTATATTCATTTTATTTAGTGCACTATCTGAAGTTACATCTGTGCAAAAATTATTATCATCTATTTAATTTCATTGATGGTTACACTCCATTTCTAACTTGCACCATATTGCAGCTGGTGGACGCACCAGTTACTCTATTACTGTCATCCATGTGGGTTTATTGTTTAATTTAAATAAATAAATTAGTGTGGTCTAATTTTGACAACTTTGTTCATATATTTTTTAATTGTATTCAAAAAAATATTTGTTTTAATTATGTAATAGGTTTTTCCTCGCAATGGGATTTGATATAACGTGAAAATACGTATCTGGTAGGCGCGATGCTAGTCGCTCTCGGGATTCAGATTGAGAACCATCTGAATCCCGAGAAGCTACTAGCATCGCGCTACCAGATACGTATTTTCACATTTAAAAGCAGGGACAGTAACTGGTAGGACAGGCCGAATGAGGTGTGAGGGGATAGGATCAAGTGGACCTGTGGTTGGGTAAGAGGACAAGAGGGGGCAGGGAGTGAGGGAGTCAGTGGGGTAGAATGGTTAAAGGAGGAGGGCAGTGAATGCAGCAGCATTGTTTGTTTTATATGTAAAAGCATATATTGCCTCTGCTGTAGAACAGAAAAAAATATTTTGCATTTACTTTTTTCATTTTTTTTATTTTTACACCTTACATGATCTTGTTTGGTATCATAGTAAAGACTAGACTCTGGCCCTTCCAATGACACCTCACTTAACCTTGTGCGGTGTACAATTCAGGGATGCAGGTTCCAAAGTCCTCCTGTCCCTCCTCACTGCAGTGCCACAGTCTAGGTTGTGAATTAAATAATGCATTGCTTCACCAGATACACACTTGCTGGCAGTATGATAAATGAGGTGAGTTACTGAAGCATCATTGTTCACTTTATAATTGTAAACTGAATAATAGTGTTAGAAATTTTTTTTGAAAAATATTATTTTAATATTTTATTTTTACATAGATCTAACCTGGTTATGTTTGTTATCACTGGAAAGCCTATAAGCTGACCTTTCCAATGATACCTCACATGTCCTTCTAGCCCTTAGGGCTCCAGAGATACAGTGGTCTAAATTATTGCAAATTGTAAAAAATATACACCATATTGCCAAAAGTATTCGCTCACCCATCCAAATAATCAGAATCAGGTTTTCCAATCACTTCCATGGCCACAGGTATATAAAATCAAGCACCTAGGCATGCAGATTGTTTTTACAAACATTTGTGAAAGCTCAGGAGCTCAGTGAATTCCAGCGTGGTACTGTGATAGGATGCCACCTGTGCAACAAATCCAGTTGTGAAATTTCCTCGCTCCTGAATATTACACAGTCAACTGTCAGCTGTATTATAAGAACGTGGAAGTGTTTGGGAATGACAGCAACTCAGCCATGAAGTGGTAGGCCACGTAAACTGATGGAGTGCGGTCAGTGGATGCTGAGGCACATAGTGCGAAATGGTCGCCACCTTTCTGCAGAGTCAATCACTACAGACCTCCAAACTTCATGTGGCCTTCAGATTAGCTCAAGAACAGTGTGCAGAGAGCTTCATGGAATGGGTTTCCATGGCCGAACAGCTGCATCCAAGCCATACATCACCAAGTGCAATGCAAAGCGTTGGATGCAGTGGTGTAAAGCACGCCGCCACTGGACTCTAGAGCAGTGGAGACGCGTTCTCTGGAGTGACGAATCGCGCTTCTCCATCTGGCAATCTGATGGACGACTCTGGGTTTGGCGGTTGCCAGGAGAACGGTACTTGTCTGACTGCATTGTGCCAAGTGTAAAGTTTGGTGGAGGGGGGATTATGGTGTGGGGTTGTTTTTCAGGAACTGGGCTTTGCCCCTTAGTTCCAGTGAAAGGAACTCTGAATGCTTCAGCATACCAAGACATTTTGGACAATTCCATGCTCCCAACTTTGTGGGAACAGTTTGGTGCTGGCCCCTTCCTCTTCCAACATGACTGTGCACAAGTGCACAAAGCAAGGTCCATAAAGACATGGATGAGAGAGTCTGGTGTGGATGAACTTGACTGGCCTGCATAGAGTCCTGACCTCAACCCAATAGAACACCTTTGGGATGAACTAGAGTGGAGATTGAGAGCCAGGCCTTCTCGTCCAACATCAGTGTGTGACCTCACAAATGCGCTTCTGGAGGAATGGTCAAAAAATTCCCATAAACACACTCCTAAACCTTGTGGACAGCCTTCCCGGAAGAGTTGAAGCTGTTATAACTGCAAAGGGTGGACCAACGTCATATTGAACCCTATGGATTAGGAATGGGATGTCACTTAAATTCATATGCGAGTCAAGGCAGGTGAGCGAATACTTTTGGCAATATAGTGTATATATATATATATATATATATATATTTTACACACAAAGCAAGGCACCCCCTTCTGGCTGGCGCCTGTAGGCACATGCCTACTCTGCCTAATGGTAAATCCGTCCCTGCCTCCCTTACAGAACTTTTTCTGCTTTGCCATATTCTTCTGATGTCTGGGGTGGACAGTTCTCCAGAGGCCGTTCCACAGGATTCAGAAAACAAAATATAAACCTCTTATATTCTCACCACGAATGTTTGACCAGAGAGGTAGAGGGCACACTTCTACAATACTAAATGGACTAAACCCACATAATGAATTATAACAAGGAAAAAAAACCAGATTGTGCTGTAGATACACTCTTCCTGAAGGTGATAGTGAGTAAAAATACTCCGTATAATATTATATTTAATATTCTCTAATCAAATCTTGCTACTTCCACCTAAAAAACATTGCACGCATCAGTCCCTTTCTTAATCCAAACTCTACTAAAATGCTCATCCAAGCTCTTATTATCACCCGCCTTGACTACTGTAACCTCCTTCTCTCTGGCCTTAAGAGAAACCCAGATTGTCCCTCTGCAGTCTGTAAACAACGCCTGTGCCAGACTCTTACACCTCACCTCCTGCACCTCACCTTTCTGTCAATCTCTACACTGGCTCCCTGTTTCCTTTAGAATCCAATTCATTATATTGGTGCTCACCTACATAGATCTCCATATCCGCGCCCCTGCCTACATCTCCTTCCTTATTAGCAGGTACATCGCATCCCCACCACTTCGCTCGGCCAATGATCTGATGCTATCTGTTCCTCGTACCCGCACCCCTGAACCTTCGCCTTCGGGACTTCTCCAGAGCTGCACCCTTTCTATGGAACTCTCGCCCCCGCAACATCAGACTCACCCGTCTCGCCAGTCCTTCAAGAAGTCTCTGAAAACGCATTACTATAGAGAAGCCTATCAGCTCACTCCATGATCCCCCACTGTCATTTCCTGCTCCATCTTCCCAATCAGTCCTCATGCTACCCTCAACTTCAAATACCCTATTCATCCTCACCCAATGTGTCACCCCTCTCCTCTTAGATTGTAAGCTCTTGAGCAAAATGTATTTTTTTAGGTTTTTTGCCTCAAAACAAAAATGTAAATAGTAATTTTGGCATGTTTCTTTTTTTTGTTTGGGGAGGTATGGGCGCTCCGCATTTCTGTGCCTGCAGGCTCCTGAGGTGAAAATCCGGCCCTGAGTGAAGCAGTTAATGATGCTAATTGGTTCAGGCCCTGAAGCAGCAACACAGCCCCAAATGAAATCATGATGCTTCTTGCACCATATTTAACCGTTGAGATAAAGTTTTCATGTTGGTACGCCATACATAGGTGCTGCATGTTCTACCCAAACAATCAATCTTAGTTTCATCAGTTGTAGCAAGCATTGTGGAGTATCAAGGTGGTCTTTGGCAAACTTCAGACGTGAAGTAATGTGTTTTTTTTTAAATCAGGGTATTTGTTAATGGTGTCCTGCTATGAGCTCATGAACAGAGATTTTAATTAATTCCAATCATTTCTTCAAGTCTTTAGCTCTCACTATACGTTTCTTTTTATATCAGCGAGTATTTTTCTGATTGTCCTTTAAGTCATCTTGCCTTTACGACCACTTCTATGGAGAGCAGCCAGAGTACTAAACCATCTCCATTTATAGGAAATTTGTCTAACAGTAGACATGCAACTATCTCTGCTCTTTGAAATTACTTTGTAGACCATTCCAGCTTTTAGGCAAATCAATAATTCTTGATCGCAGGTCTCCTGAGATTTTTGTGGAACACATGGTTCATATCAATAGATGCTTTTGTGAATAGCAAACTGAGTGCTTTTTAGATGTCAAAGTATCTCAAACCCACATTTCCAAACTTGTTTCATTGAAGATATGAAAATTTATACATAAATGCAGAGTTCACATACTTTTTTCTTGCCTCTGTGTGTGGCAATATAATGTGGTACGGAAAAGAAGAGGCTATTTTGTATTAATTTCTGTTGAATTATTGAGTAATTTGTTCTTACTATTACAAAGGCGACACTAGCGATGCACAAAAGCAATAACAGAAGAGCTAACCTGCTCCACAGCACTGTACATTAGTAAGGCTGGGTTCACACCTGCGCATTTTTTGATGAGCGTAATACGCACGTTTTTTAACGAGCGAATCGCGCAAATGTAAAAACACGAGCGAACACCGATAACAGCGCGTTCACGACCATGTCTATGGCTGTGAACATGCTGTAATACGCCCAAAGAAGCTCCTGTACTTCTTTGGGCGTAGGACGTTTTACAGCGCGTTCCTACGTGCTGTAAAACGCCCAGGTGTGAACGGGCCCCATAGGAAATCATGGGATTTCCGTGGTTCAGTGTTTTACAGCGTGCAGGAACGCGCTGTAAAACACTGAGGTGTGAACGGGGCCTTAGTATTTGTATTGCCAGACACATAAATCAAAGGTAACCCTTGAACTTGCTACAGAGAATCTCCTCCTGACGAGCCTGTTGAGGCGAAATGCGCGTCAAATACGTTTCTGAGAGCAGGGCTTTCATACATTTTGAATTGTGTCTATTTGGCAGCATCATGTCTGGTTTACTCCCTACCCCCAAATCTCCTACTGTATGGCTTATTGGCATCAAACTTATCATGGTATGGTAGAGAAGCAAGTAATTGACTGATGTGCAGTTGGGGGATGCCGTTATAATAATTCTCTTGATGTATGGAGGACTCCTCTTCTTCTTTCTTTGATGAAAGTGACCTCATCGGCTGACCTCCCACCCCTAAAATTGCTTACTACAGAGTTCACCGGCATTAGATTTACCACGATACGGTGGTGAAATAAATAATTGATTTATGTGTATTTGCGGGATACCGATATAATTTTCTTGCAGCATGGAGGTTTTTTTCTTCTCTCTTTTTTTATGAAATCTCATACAGTGGTATATTTGGAATATTTATTCACTTTCTTCTTTGGAGTGAAATCAGCTGCTGCAAAATATACAGTCAGGTCCAGAAATATTGGGACATCGACACAATTCTAACATCTTTGGCTCTATACACCACCACAATGGAGTTGGAATGAAACAAACACAATTTGCTTTAACTGCAGACTGTCAGCTTTAATTTTAGGGTATGTACATCCAACTCAGGTGAACGGTGTAGGACTTACAGCAGTTTGCAGATGTGCCTCCCACTTGTGAAGGGACCAAAGGTAATGGGACAGAATAATAATCATAAATCAAACTTTCTCTGCTTAATACTTGGTTGCAAATCCTTTGCAGTCAATCACAGCCTGAAGTCTGGAACGCATAGACATCACCAGACGCTGGGTTTCATCCCTGGGGATGCTCTGCCAGGCCTCTACTGCAACTGTCTTCAGTTCCTGCTTGTTCTTGGGGCATTTTCCCTTCAGTTTTGTCTTCAGCAAGTGAAATGCATGCTCAATGGGATTCAGGTCAGATGATTGACTTTGCCATTGCATAACATTCCACTTCTGCCCTTCAAAAACTCTTTGGTTGCTTTTGCAGTATGCTTTGGGTCATTATCCATCTGCACTGTGAAGCGCCGTCCAATGAGTTCTGCAGCATTTGACTGAATGTGAGCAGATAATATTGCCTGAAACACTTCAGAATTCATCCTGCTGCTTTTGTCAGCAGTCACATCATCAATAAATACAAGAGAACCAGTTCCATTGGCAGCCATACATGCCCGCGTCATGACACTACCACCACCACGCTTCACTGATGAGGTGGTATGCTTAGGATCATGAGCAGTTCCTTTCCTTCTCCATACTCTTCTCTTCCCATCACTCTGGTACAAGTTGATCTTGGTCTCATCTGTTCCAGAACTGTGAAGGCTTTGTTAGGTGTTGTTTGGAAAACTCTAATCTGGCCTTCCTGTTTTTGAGGCTCACCAATGGTTTAAATCTTGTGGTGAACCCTCTGTATTCACTTTGGTGAAGTCTACTCTTGATTGTTAACTTTGACACACATACACCTACCGCCTGGAGCGTGTTCTTGATCTGGCCAACTGTTGTGAAGGGTGTTTTCTTCACCAGGGAAATAATTCTTCTGTCATCCACCACAGTTGTTTTCTGTGGTCTCCCAGGTCTTTTGGTGTTGCTGAGCTCACCGGTGCGTTCCTTCTTTTTGAGAATGTTCCAAACAGTTGTTTTGGCCACACCTTATGTTCTTGCTATCTCTCTGATGGGTTTGTTTTGTTTCTTCAGCCTAATGATGGCTTGCTTCACTGATAGTGACAGCTCTTTGGATCTCATCTTGAGAGTTGACAGCAACAGATTCCAAATGCAAATAGCACACTTGAAATGAACTCTGGACCTTTTATCTGCACATTGTAATTGGGGTAATGAGGGAATATCACACACCTGGCCATGGAACAGCTGAGAAGCCAATTGTCCCATTACCTTTGGTCCCTTAACAAGTGGAAGGCACATCTGTAAACTGCTGTAAGTCCTACACCGTTCACCTGAGTTGGATGTAAATACCCTCAAATTAAAGCTGACAGTCTGCAGTTAAAGCACATTGTATTTGTTTCATTCCAACTCCATTGTGGTGGTGTATAGAGCCAAAGATGTTAGAATTGTGTCAATGTCCCAATATTTCTGGACCTGACTGTATACACATTTATTTATTATCCACCATATTCCTTAGCACGGTGCACATTCACTATTGTTTACCAAAGAACTATTTAGTTCTGTGCAAGAGTCAACTTATTTATAGGAATTTTGTTTGTGGTATGTTTTTAATCATTGTCTTTGTTGTTTGTGGATCATGATCACGACTTTTGTGTTTTCAATTTTTATGTTTCATTGAATTAATAAAAGTTACTTTTTATCTTCAATTAGTCTCAGGTAGAAATAGTGGTTCACCTGCTTTAGGTGAACTTGTATGTCTTTCTGATTTAGGGTTAACCCCTTATTCTCGTGGGATGCTAATGGTTATCGCATTTTGTGTTCTCACTAATCATGTTGTGTAACACTACTCATATGTAGTGATTTGTTTGTTACAGAGAATACTCCAATAAAACTACATTTATATTTAAATAATACTAATCAAAAAAACTAAAAAATAAACTAAAAAGCCATAAAGCCTAGTGCTGCTTCCAAATAAAAGTTATACTGGAGGTAAGGTTACATATAGAGCACAACAATGTCCACCATTCACACTTAGGTAGTCATGTCTCAAGAAGTAATAATTATGGTTTTCTAAATTTGTGGAAATTAGACTAAACTTACAGTGAAGTTCTAAGGTAGCGCAAGCCTTTATTGAGACCATCAAGGGTATCCATTTCTTCAGTGCCCAACTCAAAGTCAAATACCTAGAGAAGAAATTAGGTTTAACAATTGTAAAGGTTGTAGGAACTGTTGGAAAAGAAATCGTAATATAAGAGATTGGTTTTTGGATATCAGTGATTAGGTCTCTGGAATGCCTGATGACGGGCCCTATTACAATCTTCGCATTAAACCGCTCGCGCAACGCGTGAATTTGTGCGCCAAGCGTTAAACGTTAATGTGTGTAAATCAACGCTGGAATTACAATCCTCGTGCATTTTTTCATCCATCGAGCAATAACGCACGTTAAACGGACGCACACAAATGCGCACGCAGTAATGTTGCGCGCAGAAATCAGTGTACGGACAGTTTTTTTCACGCGATTCAGCCAATCAGAATTAAGAACCACAATTATCTCACGTTAAGTTTTTGCGCCTGTCAAAGTCATTCTGAGCATATATGCTGCAGCAATAATACATGCACACACAACTTCTCAAATTTATTGGTTTGGTATGAGTAGAATGTGTAACTATACTTTGCTGCATTATTTTTTTTGGGCTGGTGTATTTGGGTTCGGCCAGGTTGACAGAATTTGCCATTAACACCAGCTTTTATGAGTTGCTAAAATTATGCGCTAATTCCTGTGAATAGATTGTAATACCATCCGCGTACCAGCACACAAATCGCATTTGTGCTCACAATGTTAAGTATAGGACGCGCTCAGTAAAGTAAGCTCGCGCAGGTTCACCCGGTAGACGTATACGCGCGTTTGTTGCACTGACATTGTAATACGATGTTCAGCGCAAAGGGTTTTACCCTTGCATTTTTGCGCCGTCGCAAACGTTTGCACGAAGATTTAATAGGGCCCAACATATTTAGTGGGACATCGGTGAACACTGTTTTTACAGTGGGATAAATGTACAGTATTAATCCACTTTTGTTCTAAATGTTTTTATTCAGGGTTTTGCTTTGTATAATATTAATTGAAACGAGTTTTGAAAAAAAACCAAAACACATTTTGTACACATTGTCCTTTTATGGAAACGTGTATGGGGGTGTGGGGAAATTATTACTTTTCTCCCACAAGTAACAATCGGGGAAAGGCAGCTGAAGTAGCAAAGACTGAGTTATAAAACAAATTTACATCCAAGTATTGAAATAACAAGCTTAGAATTGTGAACAAGTCAGAAGTTAATTGTTAATGTTTTAGGGTAAAAACAAGCTGAAAGGTTAAAGCTACACTATCATTGACATAAGCTGTTACTAGAGTATAAAACGCATGCTGGGTTTTTCTCTTTGTTAGAAGTAATTGCATGTAAAATAGGAAAAATAAAGTTAGGTTTTTATCTCCTGTTTCCATTTTTTGGATTTCTCCCATGATGCAACATTTACCAAAATCTTTGCAAAAGCAAAATCACTTAATACCTCTTGATACAATCTCCAAAAGAGAAGAATGAACTACGATGGGATAGCTTGTTCGTCTAATTCTAGGAAAGTATAGGGGCCATTAATTTACAGTGCAAAGACTGAGTCTGCTTGCTGCAAGGTCAGAATACGAGCTCCAGCTCTATAGTTAACTGGTGAAGCATGAGTGGAATAAACTTTCAAGTCTGTTTTGCACAAGTTTACATATATAATGAATAATGTTTTGGGGGAAAGCTCATACCTGGAAATTTTGCTTTATCCTCTCGGGAGTGTAACTTTTTGCCAAAACCACGATGCCTCGTTGGAGTAAATAGCGCATGGCCACCTGTGCTGTGGTCCGGTTAAGCTTTTTAGCTACCGCATTCAATACAGGATCTTCCAAGAGAACAGGAGAATTTTTTTCTGTCCTTTAAAACAAGTGTTTAAAGAGAGTTCAAATTTAATCAGAATGTCAATAAAAAGATCTGCTTCATATTATTAATACTGGTTTGTTTATATAGAATATTATTTTGTATGAACTTTGTCACTATGAGGACACCAGGGCTGGAGATGAATTCTGTAACAAACTTTTTTATATGCAGGGGACGAGTGGAGGGAGAAGGTGTGGGAACTTCATTCCTGCACTACTTCAGCAGCAGGAGCACAGTTCCCTTTGAGACGAGATTGGCTTCTATAGGACTGAGCCCAGGCACCTTTGAAGGTGTTTAGATTTCCACTCTTGTATCTCAGCCTGCTCTCACACTGCCCTCTTCCCGCTCACCTGCACAGCAAGAAGCCTGGGAGCATGCGGTCACTTCAGCCAGCAGGAGATGATCTGCCAAGATAGTCAGGGTTATTCAAAGAGAATCGAAAAGTCACCGCACGTTCGGTGACTTTTCGTTCTCTTCAATTTGGTGCAATTTAGCGATCCCACTGCGGTGTATTCATCTAGCACCACAGGGCCGTCCTAGTGCAGGGAAAAGCCGCTGCAAACCCGACGAACACTCACCACAAAACCCGGCGAACACACACCGAAACCCGCAAAACATCTGGATTAACCCCACCAAACACGCTGGAGAAACCTGAGCAGCCGCCGATCACAGCGCAGAGCAGCTGCCGAAAAAAGCCGACACCGCAGACGAATGGAGTGAAAAAAAAATTAAAAATTTGCTTTAATGTTTGAAGTGAAATGCCGTTTGCAAAGAAACTGCAGAACGAAAATGTCTGAAATTTACATATAAGATCCAATGAATGATAATAAAAACGGCTGTTACAGAAAAAAACGATTAAAAAAAAACCAGAAAAACAAATTTGCACAAAAATCCGAAAAATGCCTAAAAGATCCTAAAAAATCTCTAAATCATTTTAACTCACTATGAGCTTTTTGTTTATTTTTATTCTTTTTCTCTATGTCGCGCTGTGATAGATGACCCTGATTGGCCAGGCGAGGCCTTCACTTTGTTATTTTTCATCAGCTGTGCTTTCGTTGAAGTCTACCTAGGTCCACACTTTGTGATTGTATGATGACTTGTTTGCAAAATAAAAATTGTTAATATAAAAAAAATCTCTAAGTGAAGAGACTGTTGAATTATAATGAATTATAGTGAATTATAAACAACTGTTTATTAGATATTGTATTAAAATGGGAATATTTTTAACATTGAAGCCTATGGGATTCGCCTGAATAAACCTGTCGAATGAAACCACCGAACAGCAGGGAAATTCGGCAACTATCACTGCTGCTTTTTGTTCTCTGAATAGACAAAGCATTGCTTTTCTATGGGGATTTCACTGCCCTTGAACAGGCAACGAACAGGCACCATATGTGCAGGCAATTCACCTAGATTTGGCGAACTGCCTGCTCTCTTGATAGCCAAATGGCCAAGAAAGGTAACCATACGCTGAATTTCACTGTTCGGTTATCTTTTCGGCCACAATTCGGATCCCTTTGAATAACCCTGAGCGATGCTTCTTTCCCATACTAACACAGTAAGTTCTTTCACAAGAATATGGGAGGGGGAATGGGATGTCCTGTGTCCAGGAAAAATCATGCAGGCTCCTGGAGACCATTAGGCTTTTAGGGCTATGACTTTAGCTATTAGGCTGCCTAATGCCCTAGAACCACATGATTATTAATTATTTTGGTCTGGCAAGACTTTATAGTGCAACTAAAATGGAAATAAAATTCTTACCAATTTTCATCCCGGCTGGACCCAAGGACACTGTATCCCACCAGTACAATGTCCTTGGATTTGCAGTATTCAAGCAGTTTGGTCTGGTTCAAATAGATGTGACATTCCACCTATGTATGGTCATGAGGAACATAAATTCAAACATTGTTGAGACTGATCACCAGTTTATCTGTTTAAGATAAAATGCATAGATAAATATAATAAAGAAAAATATAAAATTATTGAAGAATAGCTTGCATTACCTGATTGCATACAGGTTTGTACTTTAGTCCTGGCTTGTTGAGAATTAATTCTACCTGCCGTTTGTTAAAATTTGAAACTCCAATGGACCGAGCAAGTCCTGCATCTTTACAGTCCTCAAGAGCCTGAAAGGCAAAATGAGAAAGTAAGGCTTACAATTTGTCACGATTCCCTGATCCCAAACACACAGCACATGCCACAATCTAAACTGTCGGTCTTTAGCGTAACCAGAGTATAACTAACAGACAGAAAAAAAAGAATATACATAGTCAAACGGCTATGCCAGAGTCAAGAACCAGAGAGGATAGCCATACAAGCCAATGCTTGGTAGACGTGGGTTAGTAATTCACAACAGGGGTTAAGGCACAGAATGGTCAGAGGGGGCAATCCAAGATCAGTAAGCGGGATTAATAATACACAGAAAGCAAAAGCACACTTTCGGGCAAATCCACTGCAGGGCACTGAGTGTAAGGGAATCCTGGCAGTTGGGCCTGGTGGGCAAATCTCATTAGGCCACGTCATGACACTGGGCCTGCAAGAGGCTACGTGTCATTCGGCCGCGACCCCTGAAACACTGCATATAAAACTGGTGAGCGCCCAGTGGAACAGATGCCGCCAGCTGTCCAGAGATATTGTGAGCCTCTATCGTCACACAATTAGACTATTCTCTATAGGGCCAAAGCAGTTCTTCCATCTTTGAAAAGGATTTCATTGTGCACAACCATTTGCATATTTAGTAACTAGCTTTTGCCCGTGGCTTCGTTCGCGTGGATTTTGGGGTTTGTTACAATTGTTATTAAAAGGAACATGAGTTTTTTGTCCAAACTGTATGAATAATCTACAAGTTAAGTTCTTAAAGTAATAAGTAATGTTTATTGCCAATGTTAGTCAGGGCGTATTGGCTACAAAACAAAGTTGTTTCATTCATATGCGTTCATGAAAGTTTTGTGTTGTAAATACAGAAAAAATTCTTGTTTTGGCATCTGGAACATAAATAAAAATTGTAAACTACATTACTGGATCTTCTTCCAGGCACGCGGATCAGCAGAGAGTTGAGCTCACTCAGGAACAAGCAACATAAAACTGCCCATGTGAGAAGCAGACTTCACCGCTACCTTCAAAGTCTGCACGAGACTTGTTGATGTCATCACAAAACAAACCTTTAGGGTGAACTGAAGTCTTTTGAATTGAAACGGATATTCTGAAGGTATAAGAGGTATTTGTGGTATGAACAACAACTCCCCCGGCCAGAACCGGTTAGCACCGTAGCCTCAATCACATTTCTATGGAGTGCTTTTACTTGCAATCTGGTGCCATTACAGAGCCTTAGGTGGGTTGAGGTTCCGCAATAATAGCACAGGTTCTCCCACGCTGGAGCAGTGAGGGAGTGTGCGAGCCATGGCTGTGCGAGGAAAGCAGACATGCTGGTGCAGTGAGGGAGGGTGCGAGCCCTGGCAGAGAGAGGAGCTGCATAAAGACTCCATTCTGTCTGAAGTAACAGCATCTCTCTGATCTGCTGATCCTGTGTATCAACTGGATTTTTGAAAAATGGTAAAAACACTATCAGGGCTATTCAGAAAGAGGCGAAAACCTTGAGAATGACTGCAGAATTGAAAATTCTAGATCAAAATAGTCAAACCAGAAACATTCTCCCTTTTATCTCACTTTCCAAAATTGGCTATTTGGTCTAGATTGTTCATTCTCCTGTCAATTCTCAAGATTTCACCTCTCTCTGAATAGCCCTGTTTTTTTTTCAAGAAGATTGTAAATACCAATTTTCACACCTGTAACATCTTTGGTTTTTGAAATATAGGTATTATTATTATTATTATTATTATTATTTTATAAAGCGCCAGCATATTCCGCAGCGCTGTACAATAAGCACAGTACAGACAGGGTTACAATACATTGAACAACATTTGACAAACAGTACAGGAGGAGATGAGGGCCCTATTCCCGTAGGAACTCACAATCTAGGAGGGTTGGGGTTGGAAACAGGAGGAGAGGACTGTAAGGTGAGAGTGATTGATGGTTGCGTCATTGAGTTGGGTGGTAGGCTTCCCTAAATAGGAATGTTTTCAGGGAGCGTTTGAAGGAAGAGAAGTTAGGGGAAAGTCTGACAGCACGAGGGAGAGCGTTCCAGAGAGTGGGGGCTGCGCGTGAGAAATCCTGCAGTCTATCATGGGAAGAGGTGATGCGGGGAGAAGCTAGGCGCAGGTCACTGTTTGACCTTAGGGAGCGGGCTGGGGTGTATTTGGTGATTAGTGAGGACAGGTAGTGGGGCGCTGAGTTAGTGAGGGTTTTGTAGGTAAGGATAAGGATTTTGAACTTAATTCTGCAGTGGATGGGGAGCCAGTGAAGGGACTCGCAGAGGGGAGCGGCAGAGACAGAGCGGCGGGTGAGGTGAATTAGCCTGGCGGAGGCGTTCAGGATGGATTGTAGGGGGGAGAGGCGGGACAGAGGGAGGCCAGATAAGAGATTATTGCAATAGTCGAGTCGGGAGATTACCAGGGCGTGTATGAGTTGTTTTGTGGTGACAGCGGTAAGAAATGGCCAAATTCTGGAAATATTACGCAGTTGGTATCGGCAGGAGGAGGAAAGAGACTTGATGTGGGGGATGAAGGAAAGAGCAGAGTCCAGTGTAACTCCAAGACAGCGAACTTGGTTTGATGGGGAGATGGTGATACCCTCCACCGTGATAGAGAAGTCAGGAGGTGGGGAGGCATTAGAGGGAGGAATAAGTAGGAGCTCAGTCTTTGACATGTTGATCTTTAGGTGGTGGGAGGCCATCCAGGAGGAGATGCCAGATAAACAGTCACTGACTTTTGAAAGGACAGGGGGAGAGAGATCAGGGGTACAGAGGTAGCTCTGAGTGTCATCAGCGTAGAGGTGGTAATTAAAGCCAAAGCTGTTGATGATTTTGCCCAGGGAGGAGGTGTAGATGGAAAAGAGCAGAGGACCAAGGACAGAGCCTTGAGGTACACCAACAGATAGAGGCAATGAAGAGGAGGAGTTACCAGCAAAGGACACACAGAAGGACCTGTTGGATAAATAGGAGTCAACCCAAGCAAGTGCAGTGTCACCGAGACCCAGAGAGTTGAGGGTCTGTAGAAGGAGGGGGTGGTCAACAGTGTCAAAAGCAGCCGAGAGGTCAAGCAGGATGAGAATAGAATAGTGGCCGTGTTTTTTAGCAGTTAGGAGGTCGTTGGTGACTTTGGTGAGGGCAGGTATACTGATAAACGTATTCACCCCTCACTCGATTTTCGAAAAATGGTAAAATACTTGTTTTTATATTTTTCAAGAGGAATCTAAATACCAATATTCACAACTGTAACATCTTCTGGTTTCGAGATATGGGTATCCTGTTTAAAATCTCATCTGTTTAAAAAGCTCATCCTGCACATTTAGCCCCATAGACTCATGAAACATGGTTTACAAATAGAGCCACACAAACACTAACACCACCTCATTCACACTCATATCACTCCCACCCCATACATTTACACAGCCCCATTTCCAGGGCCATCACTACCCTCTAGGCATGTCAGGCGCTGGCCTTAGTGTGCTCCAGCCAGGAGGATGCAAATCACCGAGATTCTGACCACCCACAGTGCCTGGCGCTTAAAGTCAGACACTGTGCAAGCTCAGCCATATCTCAGTGCAGGGTACACCCCCCCCAAGGAGTTTCTCTACTCCAGCTTTCCGTCTACCACACCTGGGTCCTCCTGCTCTCCCTCATCCAGTCTGCGCTGCTCTCACTGCTGCGTTCACAGGGCTGATGAGACGACAATTCACAGAATTCAGCTGCAGATGAAGGAGGACCCGTTGGTTGCATGGCCAGCAAACTAATGCCCCTGCATCTGCCTGTCATTATATGTGTGGGGAACGGAGTTATTCGTCCTTGCAAAGCATTTTTCTCCTTTTCTCTTCACTATCATGTCTCACATTCTTTTCTTTAACCCTGTCTAAATGTACACACAATATGCGTATTGGATGGTGCGTCTTATTATATCATATTTTTTAAAAATGTCGACCACTTTGATTCGTATTCTCCTTCTTCCTCTAATCCACCACAGACCTGAAATAATGAGGGGCGGTATACGGTGTAGTATTTTTAAAACACAAATGAATTTATTTAAAATGAAAGAACAAACTCAAATTCTGTAGGGCACATACAAAATGTGCATATAAACCTTGGTCTCAAAGACCCAGACCTCCCGATGTTGATCCTCCAATTGGTCCACAAACCGTCCACCGGTTCTGCTGGCCGCCTAGATGAATCTAGGGTAACAGTCTGTTAGTCCTTCTGACCCAATACAGTCACTCAACGCGTTTCGTGATATCTCACTCCTGACGAAGTGCGATATCACGAAACACGTTGAGCGACTGTATTGGGTCAGAAGGACTAACAGACTGTTACCCTAGATTCATCTAGGCGGCCAGCAGAACCGGTGGACGGTTTGTGGACCAATTGGAGGATCAACATCGGGAGGTCTGGGTCTTTGAGACCAAGGTTTATATGCACATTTTGTATGTGCCCTACAGAATGTGAGTTTGTTCTTTCATTTTAAATAAATTCATTTGTGTTTTAAAAATACTACACCATATACCGCCCCTCATTATTTCAGGTCTGTGGTGGATTAGAGGAAGAAGGAGAATACGATTCAAAGTGGTCGACATTTTAAAAAAATATGATATAATAAGACGCGCCATCCAATACGCATATTGTTTTTCGTTTTTCTATTGGAAGAGACTTGTGGTGATCTCTGTGGATTGGCAGCAGTGAAGGAGGAACTTTACTAACTTTTTGATTTTTATATAAATGTACACACAGCCTAAACTCACATCCAACCAGAGGTGTATTTAGGTTTTGTGCTGCCATAGGCCTGACTAAACTCGTGCACCCCCTAATTTAATTTTGACGCACCAATTGATATGAAGGCCACACCTCTTCCTGTTAAACAGGTAATGTTGAATAGGGGCTGTGTGTTCAACACACTCTGAGGTAGGGTTTCTGTCTTAGAACCCTCCCAAACACACACTATTTCTGCTGACTAAAGTATGGTGTATTTTTTTTAATAAACTTAAACATGCAAAGACAGTTTAATGATGCGTTCGCATTTTATAGGGCTATATAAAAAAATATTTTTACTATAATAGGATACTAGAGTATATTTTCAGTAAAGAAAATTAGTTAACTCATGGTTTTCTACATACTTTCATTTTGGATAGCTGTTATTGATAGATATTTATTGCATATTGCTGGGGGTTTTTTGCTGTGGGTTCTGATACGCTCACACTGCACATTACTGGGGGTTTTATTGCTGTGGATTTTGATATGCTCACACACACTGGACATTGCCGGGGGTTTATTGCTGTGGACTCTGTGATACGCTCATACACACGCTGCATATTACAGTGAGTTTTATTGCTGTGGATTCTGTGATACGTACATACACACCGCACATTACTGTGAGTTTTTTTTCTACATACCCCCAGGGTGTAGAGGATATATGGTTATGTATGTGAATGTATGGCTGTGTACAGTGGTGTATTTTGGCCTAGGCCGACAAGGCCTAGGGCGGCACCCTCCAGAGGGCGGCAGCCCGCACCGGGTGGCCCCACCCCTAAAAAAAATTTTTTTTTTCTTTTTACTTTTGCAAAATATTTTACCAGGAAGGATACATTGAGATTTCACTAATTTTCAAGTATGTCCTGGGTAGGCAAGGCCTAGGCTTTCACTTTCCAGGGGGCAGCAAAAAACCTCACCACTAAATGGGTTACTCACAGAGCACCGACATGACGCCAACATTTTGGTGTTATGTAGTTCCCTGCACGTCGGGGAATAAAATTTCCCCACCCTGCAGTGAATTCACCATTCACTGCAGGGTCCCCAAAGTGCATGGAGTCGGCCGCTGAATGTTTCCACTGCAAACTGGTGGCCTGCTGTTTTCAAAAGAACTACTGAACGAAAATGTCTGGAATTTACATATAAGATCCTGTGATTGATAATAAAAAGTTCTGTTACAGAAAAAAGAAAAACCGCTATTAAAAAAAAGGGGGGGGGAAATTTTGCCAAAAAAAATCTGAAAAATGACTAAAAGGTACTAAAAAAAATCAATAAAGACTTTTTACTGCAGATTAAAATAATAAATGGTTTATTAGATATTGCATAAAAACGGGAATATTTTTAACATTGAAACCTATGGGGTTCGCCTGAATAAACCTGCTGATTGAAACCACTGAACATCAGGGCATTTCACTGCCATTTCTCTGCTGTTTGGTGTTCTCTGAATAGATTAACCATTACTTTTCTATGGGGATTTGCACTGCCTTCAAACAGCACCGTACTTGCTGGCAGTTCGCCAAACTTGTGTGTGAGCATATCACAGAGCAATGGTGTACTTAGGGGAGGGGCGGGCCGCCCCAGGTACCAGTGATTATTGGGGTGTCATTAGGGGGTACTAGGAGGTGCTACTGTCACTGTGTGTCAGCTTTGAGCTGTGTTCTCAAACAATGAGCAGCGGAGCAGGGCGTTTGCATACAGAATAAAATCGAATAGAATAAAAATCCCCCTCTCCTCCCTCCATAGCTCCTCCCCTGCCCCGCAGCAGCTCTAATAGAGGGGAGGGGGATAGGATTTGTGTGCAGAGAGAGAAGATGACAGTAAACGCCAGGTAAAGGGGGTGTATCAGCAGAATATGAAGCCCTGTCTGCTTACTGCTGTTTAAAGTGGACCTTTCCTTAACCAGCATTGCAGTGATAGAAATTTGTCATTGAGCTGCCTGGCTCCTGGTGAGGCTGCGTGCGTGCAGGTCACGCGGTCCAGCCAGTCAGGTGGTACTGAGTCTCAGTACCACCTGACTGGCTGAACCATGTGACACGCACGCAGCTGCCCGCCCTTTCATTAACACGGACTCTCCCTCTATTCTGGACTGAACACCCACCGGGAAGGGAATCAAAGCCACGGTGCACCCTCTGGTAGTGGCACCCCACTGCCAGCAAGATGGCTCCATGCACAGGCACAGCCGTGATCCTAACGTGGCCTGGAGGGACCTCCTGCTGAGTCCGTACACAGTCCCTGCTGACTCTGCACACAGCCCTACCGCGGACGGAGGACGGTAAATATAGAATAAATAATTGCTGTGTGTTCAAATTCACTGGTTTGCTGGGAGTTTTATTGCAGTGGATTCTGATATGCTGACACACACCACACATTGCATTGCTGTGAGTTTTATTGCTGTGAATTCTAATACGCTGACACACTCCACACATTGCATTGCTGGGAGTTTTATTGCAGTGGATTCTGATGCACTCATACACAACGCACATTGCATTGCTGGGAGTTGTATTGCTGTGGATTCTGATACGCTGACACACACACCACACATTGCATTGCTGGGAGTTTTATTGCTTTGGATTCTGTGATACACACTGCATATTACTGTGAGTTTTATTGCCCTGGAGCTCTGGGATATGCTCATACACACTGCACATTACTGTGAGTTTTATTGTTGTGCAGTTCTGTGATATGCTCATACACAGTGCACATTTATGTGGGTTTTATTGCTGTGCAGCTCTGATATGCTCATACACAGTGCCCATTTCTGTGGGTTTTATTGCTGTGCAGCTCTGTGATACGCTCATATGCAGTGCACGTTTCTGTGGATTTTATTGTTTAACCAATTAGAGTGGCTGTGATCCAGTATACTTGACATGCGTGGCTGTTCTAGGTAAAAATGCTTGAATTTAAAACATTTCATAATTTTATTTATCTCAATAGATACATTTGAAATGGTATAGAAAATATACAAGTAGGCATTTGGTATCCACTTTTAATATAAAGAGAGGAAAAGGCGGAGCTCTAAGAGGAAAAGGTGGAGCTTAAAGAGGAAGGGTGGGGATTAACCAGGAAGAGGTGTGCCCTTGACAGGAAGGGGTGCCTCAAATTTAAATGAAGGGGTGCACGAGTTTAGTCAGGCCTAGGGCAGCACAAAACCTAAATACACCACGGGCTGTGTGTGTAAATGCATGTATTTGTTTTTAAACAGGCTGCGGTGTGTAAAAGTCTGCATCTGTGTCCTTGTCGCGGTTTGGCGTTGCCCCCTTGCCCTGCATCCAAAAGGATGGTATTGCTCAGAATCGACCACAATATCTGCCTTTACCGTTTGAGGCCTATTGCTGTGGATCCTGTGCACATTCATACTTAGTGCCTTTACCGTTAGTTCTATTGCTGTGGAGCTGATATGCTTAACCAGTGGAATAATCTAATTATACTTTATGCTACATTGTTTGCACTAATACACATTTTATGTGATTTTACGGTATTGGGAGCATTCACTCTGTAATCCGATCTTGATTCATATTTTTTACTCACAATTTCATACTGTCTTAAATTATTTGAACCAGAGAGATACTTTATGTTAAATGTGCTGTTGTGCGAGCAATATGTGTGATTTTAAGATATTGGGACTAGTACTCTGTAATGTGATCACGGTTCACACTAAATATTGTATTTCCTATGGGAAGAGGGGATTGGGGGGGCCCATTCTGTGGGTCAGTAAGGGGCCCCAACATTTCTGATGGCTGACCTGATGGGGTGCCCACAGCACTGATCCATCTGTCTATGTAAGGGCTCACTGGAGCGAGCACTCGAGAAGACTGTAGCCATCCCCTTTCAATGATTGGTTGCTGCTACGCATGCACCACTGAACCTTAATTAAGACAGTTATTGGACTGTTACATGCAAGCGGCGCATGAAAAGGATTCAGGGAACTAACACTTTCTGAAGACTGGAGTGGAAAGCAGGAGGAGCACAAGGGAGTTAGTAAAAATAATTAACATGGTTTACAGTTCCTCTACATAAGAAAATCCAGACATGCTAGGTACATTACTAAACAGACCCCATAAACAAATATAAATATGGTCTAATACTGTCTATAAGTCAATACATTATAATTGTCATTAGAGGAATTAGTACCATTTCTGGTCTGAGAAAGACTTGCCAAATATTATACACTAGAGCAAATACTTCCTGAAATACATTATTTAAAAAAAAATACACCATGATGATTAGCATCATGTACAGGTAATTAGAATTGCTGTGAGATAATAATGCTGGATTTTATGCCATATAGTAGGCTTGTGCACCGATTTTTTTTTCGGTTCGATTCGGTTCGATTTTTCGGATTTTTAAACTTTTCGATTCGGCTCGTTTCGACCGATTTTGGTTTCGATTCGATTCAGTTCGACCTGTTTTTCGGGTACATTTTTTTTTCGGAATTTCGACCATTTTTCGTATTTTTCGTGTCACTGTGCTCGGTTTTTGTATCGACTTTTCGTTTTTTCGAAAAATTTTCGTTTTTCAGAAAATTTTCGTTTTTACAAAATTTTCGTTTTTACTAAATTTGTTTTTGGAAAATTTTCGTTTTTCGGAATTGCAGCATTTTTCGCATATCGACCTTTTTTCGTATTTTTCGTGTCATTTTGCCCATTTTTTGTATCGACTTTTCGTTTTTTCGAAAAAGTTTCGTTTTTCAGAAAATGTTCGTTTTTACAAAATTTTCGTTTTTCGGAAAATTTTCGTTTTTTCGAAAAATTTTCGTTTTCCGAAAATCTGTTCTCCTCGTTTGCCACATTCAAGCCCATTCGAAAAATCCGAAAATATTTCGTTTCGGCTCGGAAAACATTTCGGATCTGAACTTTTCGGAATCTAAAATTTTTCGGAAATTCGGCCGCATTCCGAAAACACGAATCGGGAAATTTCGTGAAAATTCCGAAATTCCGAAACCCGAAACGCACATCCCTACCATATAGTGAAGATCTAATGAAGGATCCATTCCTATGTATGTATTATAGTGAGTGCAGGCGATGTGTATGGGCTCTCTCAGTATGCAGCTCAGTCACAAGTTGCAATGTGTTATTACATTGTCACACACACACACACACCTGAGAGCACACACACATACACACGAGCTGAGAGCACACACCAGAGCTGAGAGCACACACCACACACACACACACACACACACACCAGAGCTGAGAGTACGCACACACACCAGAGCTGAGAACACACACACACCAGAGCTGAGAGAGCGTACACACACCAGAGCTGAAGCACACACACACACACACCCAGTGGCGTAACTAGAAACCTGAGGGCCCCGGTGCAAGAATCCATGAAGGGCCCCCCCAACCCCCCCCAAAAAAGATCCATATTTTTACCTTTTTTTTTTCCTGCAATATAAAAAAGATAGTATTGCCCCCAGCTCACATGGACATATATATTGCCCCCAGACCACACATGGATATATTGCCCCCAGCTCATGGATATACTGCCCCAACACATGGATATACTGCCCCAACACATGGATACTGCCCCAGCACATGAATATACTGCCCCAGCACATGGATATACTGCCCCAGCACATGGATATACTGCCCCAGCACATGGATATACTGCCCCAGCTCATGGATATACTGCCCCAGCTCATGGATATACTGCCCCAGCTCTGCCCCAGCTCATGGATATACTGCCCCAGCTCTGCCCCGGCTCATGGATATACTGCCAGTGCCCCAGCTCATGGATATGCTGCCCCAGCTCTGCCCCAGCTCATGGATATACTCACCTCCTCTGCTGCCGTCGTTGTTCCTCTGAGGTGAGCGGCCGCTGAAAGCATGCAGCCTGGCCGCTCACCGGAAACCACCTGACCAGCGCAGCCGAGTTCTCGCGAGATCTCGTGCGCTGGTCAGCTAGTTCCCATCCCACGCGAGCGGCCAAGCTGCAAGCCAGCGGGCCGCTCACAGGGAGGGGAACAGCCAGCGGCGCTGCTCCCAGATTCCGGCGCTTTTTGCCGGAATCTGGCGGCGGCACTGGGCCCCCCTCCAGTGGCGGAATGCCAGGGCCCGGTCGCAACCGCGACCCTGGTGCTTCCGCCACTGCACACACCAGAATGGAAAGCACACACACACACACACACCAGAGCTGAAAGCACACACACCTGAGGCGCGTTCAGTTACTCAGCCACTGAAAGTGCTAAGTTAGCAACTTGCCACTGAACTTAGCACTTGCAGCGACCCGGAGAGTTACTGCGAGTAGCTGAGTGTGATGTATTAAAGATGGCCGCCGCCATGAAGCAAGTAACAATTCAGTACGGCAATGTTAATTTTGAAGTTTTTGTTCACCAAAGCACAAAATATTTATTTATTATTTACCCCTGCACATAGACATACACTATATTGCCAAACGTATTCACTCACCCATCTAAATAATCAGAATCAGGTGTTCCAATCACTTCCATGGCCACAGGTGTATAAAATCAAGCACCCAGGCATGCAGACTGTTTTTACAAGCATTTGTGAAAGAATGGGTCGCTCTCAGGAGCTCAGTAAATTCCAGCGTGGAACTGTGAAAGGATGCCACCTGTGCAACAAATCCAGTCGTGAAATTTCCTTGCTCCTAAATATTCCAGTCAACTGTCAGCTGTATTATAAGAACGTGGAAGTGTTTGGGAACGACAGCAACTCAGCCACGAAGTGGTAGGCCACGTAAACTGACGGAGTGGGGTCAGTGGATGCTGAGGCGCATAGTGCGAAGAGGTTGCCAACTTTCTGCAGAATCAATCGCTACAGACCTCCACACTTCACGTGGCCTTCAGATTAGCTCAAGAACAGTGCACAGAGAGCTTCATAGAATGGGTTTCCATGGCCGAGCAGCTGTATCCAAGCCATACATCTCCAAGTGCAATGCAAAGCGTAGGATGCAGTGGTGTAAAGCAAGCCGCCACTGGACTCTAGAGCAGTGGAGACGCGTTCTCTGGAGTGACAAATTGTGCTTCTCCATCTGGCAATCTGATGGACGAGTCTGGGTTTGGTGGTTGCCAGGAGAACGGTACTTGTCTGACTGCATTGTGCCAAGTGTAAAGTTTGGTGGAGGGGGGATTATGGTGTGGGGTTGTTTTTCAGGAGCTGGGCTTGGCCCCTTAGTTCCAGTGAAAGGAACTCTGAATGCTTCGGCATGCCAAGACATTTTGGACAATTCCATGCTCCCAACTTTGTGGGAACAGTTTGGAGCTGGCCCCTTCCTCTTCCAACATGACTGTGCACTAGTGCACAAAGCAAGGTCCATAAAGACATGGATGACAGAGTCTGGTGTGGATGAACTTGACTGGCCTGCACAGAGTCCTGACCTCCACACAACCTCAATTCCCCAGTAGCAATTCAGCAGCTGCTGAGGGACTGAACGGGGCTCAGAGCTGAGAGCACATGCTGTGATGGAGCAGACCATATGACCACAGGCAGTGTGACTGCTCATACCATGATGACTTCCCGCACAGCTAAGCCTGGAACACCCCCATCTTCTCTATCCAGGTTTCCATGGAGTTTTCTTACCCCTACTCGCCGTTACTCTGATGTGGTCTGCGAAAAGGACCCTGACCCTCAAGCAGCGCAGAGAACGGCTCCCCAACAACACTGCCCTCATGGGCGACACCATCTTGCATGTGGCAGGGCTCTGCCTGTGCACCACATGACTCAAGCTGGGATGTCGTCACGCCCCAGCCAATGATGATGATGACGGCAAGACCTCCACTCGCTGGCTCAGATTCATCCACCCCCTTAAAGCCAGAAAGCCCGGTTTTCTGGCAGACTGATTTGTGCTAGGGGTGGCTTTTTTCATGTGGAGCAGGGGCGTCAATAGGGGGGTGGGGGGTGCGGCCTGCACCGGGTGACACCACCCCCTAGGGTGGAAGGATACATTGAGAATTTTCTCATTTTCAAGTATGTCCTGAGTAGGCAAGGCCTAGGCTGGCACTTTCCAGGGGGTGGCAAAAAAAGTTACTGCACCGGGTTACACCAACCCTAGTGACGCCACTGATGTGGAGGGCAGCTTTTTTGCCGCCCTCTGGAAAATGCCGCTGTAGGCCTTGTCGGCATAGGCCAGGATACAGCACTGCATCCAACCACACATAAACATCACTCAAACCACAAGGCAGCCCAGATATCACTCACAGGCAGACAAGACATCATACCACTCACAAGCAACCCAGGCATCATTCACAGGCAGCGCAAACAGTCACATCACTCACAGGCAGCTCAGACACCACACAAAAGTGCATCTTTGCCTGGGCACTCAAAAATTCTTGCACCGTCCCTACCCATTCCCCAATATACCACCCCATACACACACGCACAGCCCCTATGAACTCACACAGATCCATTGAAACAGACAAACCCCCATATTTTCACCATGAAATCTCACAAAGCCACACATTTACAGACCTTCACACATTCACTCAGTCCCCCACGTTCCCTAACACACAAGTAGCTTTATCCTTTACATACAGCCCCCATAAAGCTAAACAGCATGGGCCTATGTTTATATGTTTTTTTATAAGAGTTTTTATACACTACATTGCCAAAAGTATTCGCTCACCTGCCTTGACTCGCATATGGATGGGTGAGCGAATACTTTTGGCAATATAGTGTATATTATTTTTTCAGGGGCACTATAGGATGGGGCAACATTTTCTTCTTGGTTCCGGACAGCACAATATCCTGGGCTAGCTCTGCACCAAGAAAGTGGCAACGTACTTACAAATTATATTTGCGAAAACGCGATGGCAGACTAACTGAACACTTTTTAAAAACGCCCACCTTCATATATAGCTCTAGAAAACATGGTGAGCTCATGAGATGTCCTAGCTTTCCCCCAGAATTAATTTTAATTTTCACATACAATCAGGTCCAAAAATATTGGGACATTGACACAATTCTAACATCTTTGGCTCTATACACCACGACAATGGAGTTGGAATGAAACAAACACAATGTGCTTTAACTGCAGACTGTCAGCATTAATTTGAGGGTATGTACAGCCAACTCAGGTGAACGGTGTAGGACTTACAGCAGTTTGCAGATGTGCCTCCCACCTGTTAAGGGACCAAAAGTAATGGGACAGAATAATAATCATAAATCAAACTTTTCCTTCTTAATACTTGGTTGCAAATCCTTTGCAGTCAATCACAGCCTGAAGTCTGGAATGCATAGACATCACCAGATGCTGGGTTTCATCCCTGGTGATGCTCTGCCAGGCCTCTACTGCAACTGTCTTCAGTTCCTGCTTGTTCTTGGGGCATTTTCCCTTCAGTTTTGTCTTCAGCAAGTGAAATGCATGCTCAATGGGATTCAGGTCAGGTGATTGACTTGGCCATTGCATAACATTCCACTTCTGTCCCTTCAAAAATTCTTTGGTTGCTTTTGCAGTATGCTTTGAGTCATTGTCCATCTGCACTGTGAAGCGCTGTGCAATGAGGTCTGCAGCATTTGGCTGAATGTGAGCAGATAATATTGCCCGAAACAGTTCAGAATTCATCCTGCTGCTTTTGTCAGCAGTCACATCATCAATAAATACAAGAGAACCAGTTCCATTGGCAGTCATACATGCCGACGCCATGACACTACCACCACCATGCTTCACTGATGAGGTGGTATGCTTAGGATCATGAGCAGTTCCTTTCCTTCTCCATACTCTTCTCTTCCCATCACTCTGGTACAAGTTGATCTTGGTCTCATCTGTCCATAGGATCTTGTTCCAGAACTGTGAAGGCTTTGTTAGGTGTTGTTTGGCAAACTCTAATCTGGCCTTCCTGTTTTTGAGGCTCACCAATGGTTTACATCTTGTGGTGAACCCTCTGTATTTACTCTGGCGAAGTCTTCTCTTGATTTTTGACTTTGACACACATACACCTACCTCCTGGTGAGTGTTCTTGATCTGGCCAACTGTTTTGAAGGGTGTTTTCTTCACCAGGGAAAGAATTCTTCATTCATCCACCACAGTTGTTTTCCGTGGTCTCCCAGGTCTTGTGGTGTTGCTGAGCTCACCGATGCGTTCCTTCTTTTTGAGAATGTTCCAAACAGTTGTTTTGGCCACGCCTAATGTTCTTGCTATCTCTCTGATGGGTTTGTTTTGTTTCTTCAGCCTAATGATGGCTTGCTTCACTGATAGTGAAGGCTCTTTGGATCTCATCTTGAGAGTTGACAGCAACAGATTCCAAATGCAAATAGCACACTTGAAATGAACTCTTTGCCTTTTATCTGCACATTGTAATTGGGGTAATGAGGGAATATCACACACCTGGCCATGGAACAGCTGAGAAGCCAATTGTCCCATTACTTTTGGTCCCTTAACAAGTGGGAGGCACATCTGCAAACTGCTGTAAGTCCTACACCGTTCACCTGAGTTGGATGTACATACCCTCAAATTAAAGCTGACAGTCTGCAGTTTGTTTCATTCCAACTCCATTGTGGTGGTGTATAGAGCCAAAGATGTTAGAATTGTGTCGATGTCCCAATATTTCTGGACCTGACTGTATACTTGTTGGAACAAAAACTTTAAAGAGTGTGCTTTTTTTTTTTTGTTTACACGTGTTTTTGACCTCAAGTAAAACAAAGGACTACAGTCCTTTCCAAAAGAATAAATAACTTAATTTTTATTAAAAGTGCACGTTGAAGCTTTGCATAGAAAAAGGCTGTTATACAGTCACAATGCTTATTCAAAAACTATATATAGTAACGTATACCATAGGCGTGATAATTTGCAATGCATGCTCATTTTAAACTCTGTTTTATCTTGCTGTCTTTCTCTCTTTACCGTTTCTTGTTGTGTCTCTGTGCTTTTCTTTGTTGTCCCTCTTTCTGCTGTCTCTTTTTCTCCCTGTGTGTATGGATTTCTTTCCTTCCCTGTCTCTGCAGTAGCTGGAGGTGAAAGTTCAGCCCAACCCTCTCCTCAGCTCACAGTGCAGGAGGGAGGAGGAGCAACTCAGATGCACATGCTCAGTAAATTTTTTAGCTGTACCTAAGTATAGGCACTAATTGGTTAGCTTAAAATGCCTCCTGAGATGGGCGTGGAAAACTCCAAGAAAGAAGATCTCGTAAATATGAAAAAATTTAATATTTACTTGCCTTTTATGCCTGCTGAATGACACTAGTGACTCATTCAAAAGGCATTGCACGTTTTTAAAAGCACACTAGCAAAGCCTGCATGTCCCTTTAGTGGTAAAAGAGACAACATAGGCTGGCATTTACAGACATAAGGGGAACTATTACAATCCTGGCGCTAACGTTAACTCTCACTTGTGTCAGTGTTAACTTTAGCATTGGTGGCCCTAGCGCGGGATATTACAATCCAAATGCTAACAGGCTAAAAAAAACATTAGCGATATGGATCTTGCGCGAGTGGCTGCCACTCGCATCCCGGAGCTTAGCGCCAGATTACAATGCAGGCAGTCAGTATACCGGTGAAACATGTTGATGTTATGCCCTTTCGATATTCTTTATGCCTTCTAAAATATTTTCTACTCTGGCGATGTTTTAATCTTTTTAATTTGTCATTTCCCTGTTATATGAAGTGTGGTGGCTTGCGTAACCCCCACTCCACTTTCCTGGGTTCAATATATTTATGAAGTCTGCTGGCAGTGTACCTATCAGTTCACTTCCTCTCTTTTCTTTGCTATAAACACAATCCCACGAAGGATTGATTTCTTTCTTATTGAGGCGCTTTGCTTACAAAGCATTTGGGCACTGCTACAAACTATACAAACTCATACATATACACTTTTTTTCCCTTTACAATCCAGTGTACTCAGGGAATTGACTTTATAATATTGTTTTTCTTTGTTACACTTGTGTGTGCTTTTTTTGATTCACTGGCTTATTTAAATATTTGTTGCACTATTGCTCTTTCACTTTGAGCCACGTGGCTGATATCTCCTCTTATATAGTGAGGGATTTTTACTTGTTTTTCGTATTAAAAGTTAAGTTTTATCCTTATGTACTGCTTGTTCACCTAGGCATTGACATATACCGATCGTAATAGTGCCCAAGGTGTTTGCTGAAAGGCATCTGTACTGTATGTGAAACCAGTATGTAAGCCAGTAGGATGTTGGTTTGTGAACTAGAGGGCCATGTATCAAAACTTATACTGAACTAAAAATTCACAATAAACAGAGCCTGGAACAATCCCTGTCCAAGGGAGATGCAACCTTAGAAAAGGACACTACTAATTTTTACCACTTTAACTTTTTTAGATGATCAGCAGGAAACAACCTGTTTCCTTCGTCACATCATTTTGCTCTCTCTGAATCAGCCCTGGCAGCTGTGTGAAGCAGATGTGATTTTAAACATCCCGTCTGCCAGGGACCAACTTGGGGACTCATGACTTTAGCATACTGCGACTTCTGACATTTAGTCTTCTATGCACCTACCATTTAAATTCAGAGCACCCAAATTCAGCCATGGCCAATTTGAAGTATCCAGTTGATTGGTCCTTATTGTACCAATACCAACAGTGTATCCGCCCTTCACACTGAAAAAGCTACAAGGACGTCTACATCTGGAAGCCTTGGAGCGGAAGAGGTCAGGGGGTGGGGTAGAGTGTTCCTTAATGAATTTTTAATCGGAGATGTGAAAATACAAAGATAGTTTCTTAATGGACATTTTAATGAATCTACCAGACATCTAATAAACACGTTACATTTATGATGCAATTATAAAACTATTTTAGCCAATACAACATTTTTGGTTTTACACTCTGTACAACATTATACCCAATAATACTGAGTGTTCATGGATGACTGAACAATAAGGGAATAGAAAACAAAAAGTCCTACCTTCCATGTATCTCGAAGGTCTGTGTTGTGATAAAGAACTTTTCCGTTTTCATCTTTTGGAAAAGGATCATCTCCAGGCTACAACAAAAAAAGGTTTAAACATTTAATATTTGATAATCTTAATAAAAACCTGTAAGGCAACCTGACATTAGCGAAGGGCGTCCTGTGTTATACTTTAGGTTAAAAAGGACACTCTAAGCAGAGTTGGGCCCTGCTTCTCGGCTGGATATACAACGTCTTCAAAATTTTATTGCAGAGGAATTGGCCCGCACTACAAGGTCTGACACTGGAGATTCAGGCAGTGGGATCACGCACAGCACGATTGGAGGAGAGAGCTGAGGCTATAACGGATTGTCACAATGCCCTTGCTCAGCATGCTGAAAATTTGGAGGTAAGGGTGGGAGTGCTGGAGGATGCCCTGGAGGACTTGTCTAATAGATCCAGGCGAAATAATATCAGGCTCCGAGGCCTTCCAGAATCAGTACCTCCAGACCAACTTGAAGGGACACTAACTGGTATTATGAAAAAGGTATTACCAACATTACAGCCCTCTGAGTACCTGATAGATAGGATTCACCGTACCCTGGGCACACGTAGAGGTAAAAATACAGCCCCCCGGGATGTGGTGGCCAGGTTTCATTATTCCTCTACTCGAGAGGCCTTTTTACGGGCAGTCCGGGAACAACAAATTGAACATGAAGGACATCAGATATTTTCTTTCAGGATCTTGCCCCTTCAACATTACTGAAACGACGTGAGTGGCAGAGGTGCTACGTGATCAAGGCATTCGATACAGTTGGGGGTTCCCTTTTCGTATATTAGTTAATAAAGAAGGTCGAACGTACACCTGCACACACCTGTATAATGCTCAAGACTTTTTACGTCAATTAGGGTTAGAGGCCAGAGGCTATAGAAATGCTGGTACCTCCTGAACCACTGCCAAGGCTCACAAGAGAGTGGTCTACGCAGGTGACATGACCAGTAAAAAGATACTAGATATTTGAAGGGGTGAATTATGGACTCTCTCCGATATTTTTTATTTTTTTCCTGTATGGTTGTTTATTGTAAAGCTGGAAGTTAAGGTTATGTATATCCAGGTAAATTTAGCTACGGGTCACTGGTTATGGGGGTTTGATAATAGGGACTCTTGGTCTGCAACGTGTCAGTTTTTCTGTTCTTTTCTGCTCCTGAAATCCTGAACCATGGGTACTATGAGTTTCATGGGTATGCCCATTCGTTTAGGTTTATGTGTTTTTTTTTTGTTTGTTTTTTTTGGCCCGGCCTTTTTTCTATCTTTTATGTATATGTGTGAGTATGCTTTTCATTAAAACTTTTGGCAATCTATTTTTTCTATCATGGTACAAGGCACAAATTTTTTATCTTTGAATGTTAAGGGGTTGAATTCACCATGAACGCGACGGTTATTGTTTAGGGATCTTAAACGGAAAGGAATAGCTATTGCTTTCTTACAGGAGACAAGACTTTCCGCTGTAGCAGTCCCTCGCCTCTCAGATCCGTCTTATTCTAGAGTGTATACCTCGTGTGCCATTCCAAAAAGAAATGGTACTGCAATATTGATTCATAACTCATGTCCCCTTCAGATTGAGAATGTGCAGTTTGATAACGCGGGTCGATATGTGCTAGTACAGGGAACTTATTCAGCTCAAAGATACACTTTAGTATCTGTATATGCTCCTAATGCCCCAGATTTGAAGCTCTGGACGGATCTATCTGCCTTGTTATCCCTTCCTATGAGGGGACGGATTATAATAGGAGGGAATTTTTTTTTTTTTAACTTTATTTTTGAAATTGACAAACTCATTACAAGTACAATATGTGTATACACATTCCCCTTTAAAGAATCATCCCCCATCCCCTGCATAGGAAGAGCCTCACGTCATGAACATATTAAACTAATGGTGACATATCATCAATTCTGCAAGTTCTAAGTGTGTCTGAGTGTTAGGTCTTAGGGGGGGGGATGATAGGGATCTAGAATAGATAGTATTACTATAATAAATTCAAATCAATCCCTTTTCAGTTTTACAATGACATCTTCCGGCAAATGTGACATAAAGTGTTCCCGTTTTTCAAAGAACTATTGTACTTTATCTTTATGCATGGCAGTCTCCACCCAATCATATTGAAAAATATTATAAGAGCGGGAAAAAACATAGAGAATGTGGGGGAGAGGTGGCAATCCAGTTTCCCAAAATGGCTTTTTTAGCCACTGCGGATAACACTCCCAATAGGGCCCTCTGATTCCTGTCCAACCCACGTCTTTCGCTGTCGGAGAAGAGGTTAAACATAGCCCAGTCTGGGGTGGTAGGTACCGTTATGTGTAGGATCCGGACGCCAAATCTCCGTATGGATTTCCAAAAGTTTGACACTAATGGGCAGGACCACAAACAGTGAAAGAAATCCGCGTTAGCATGCGTGCATTTGAGGCATCGGCCAGAACTGAGGGGTGTTATTCGGGCCAATCTATCCGGGGCTATGTAAGCGCCATGTAATAATTTCAAAAGCATTTCATCATATTGAGCCGAGGGGATCTGTTTTCGTAAAGTCAGTGTTAGTGGCTGTAATTAAGGAGAAGGGCGATTGTTTGGGAAGCTGAACACACCAGGCCACTAAGCCTGTGGTCGCTACAGACCAGTCAAATTGAGGCCGAAGCAGTGCGCGAAATGATGCTGTGGATGGACCCAAAGACGCCTGAGTGTCAAGGGGATTGGAAAAGTCCTGTGGTTTTAAGGCATTTAACTGTGTTGATACAAATGCTGATAGCTGCATATAATATACTGAGTGTAAAGGAGTATGGGCTGTCAGTACACACAGATCTCTATAGGAGATAAGGGAGTGGGTTGGTCCCGACAACAGGTGACCTATTTGAGTTAAACCTTTAGTCGCTAAGACCCGAAATGCAGAGGTCGCTGAACCAGATTGGAAAGCAGGGTTATGCAGTAATGGTTGGAACACCGAGGATTTCCAGGACAGGCCCCGCTGTTTACGAGCTCCATACCACGCCTCTCGTCCTGTGAAAAGCAGGGGATTAGATCTCTGGGTTGGGAGGATCGCTGACGGGGGGAGTGAAGGAAAGTCAGTGGGGATAGTGGGAAAGACATGGCTCGATCCAAGGCGCAATCCGTGTACCTGGATGAGTCCGCTATCCAATCCGCCACGATTCGGTACAGGGCTGCTATATTATAAGAATACATATCCGGTAAATTCAATCCTCCCATATTATAGGGCAACTGAAGTTTACGCAGAGCTATGCGTGGTCTTCCCCCATTCCAGATGAATCTGGTAAACAGAGCATGAATGTGCGCTACGTCCTTTCGTTTGAGAAGTAGTGGGAGTATTTGTATCGGGTACAGTAGCCGTGGGAATGTGACCATCTTTATAAGACTGCACCTTCCCAAGTAGGACAGCGGAACTTTTGCCCAGGAGGCTAACAGGTTCTTAAGTTGAGACAGGAGGGGGGGGATATTGACCTCGTATAATCTTGCGATATTGGTGGGTAGCAGCACACCCAAATATTTAAAAGTCCCCGTTCGGCACCAACGAAAGGGATTGTGCTGTCCAATCAAACTTTCGTAGTCTGTACCCAACGGTATCGCTCATTTTTTATCATAGTTAATCGTAAAACCCGATGCTAGGTGAAATTCTTCCAAGTATGTCAAAAGGGTTGGGAGCGCCTTGTCGGGGCGGGACAAAAAGAGGACCAAATCATCTGCGAATGCCACTATTCGAACCTCTTGAGAGCCTATTTCTAATCCACTAAAATCTGGGCATGTTTGGAAAATTCTTAGGAGTGGTTCTAATGCTAAATTAAATAGTGGAGGGGAGAGTGGGCAACCCTGACGTGTGCCTCGTTCCAGTGTGAAAGGGGTAGAGTTAAAGCCATTAGTCGTGATGGTAGCTGAAGGAGTATCATATAGAGCAGGGTTCAAAATTTCCACTCGCCTACTAGCAGTTGGCGAGTGGAAATTAAGTGAGGGCGAGTGGAAATGCACACACAGGCAGCACAATAAATTATTTCACACCTCCCTTCCCCAGGCTGCATGGTGGCAGGGATCAGCTGCCTAACCTGACCAAGCTCGTCTCTGTCACTTACAGGGGGTGGAGAGGAGCACTGCGGTCTGATTACTGGGTATACATTTATCTGGGGTCTGATGTCTGGGTATTAATGTTATTTTTGTAACTTTATTCTAAATAAAACCTTTAACAGTGTAATTTCAAAAGATAATTTAAAGGTGTGTGTCTAGGGGCAGAGTTAAGGGCTAGGGTTAGGTGGAACAACTGGTGGCGAGTAATTCTTATGGCCTGGTTAGTAGCTTGGGACTTGAAATTTTGAGCCCTGATATAGAGCATTAAATAAATTAAGTATTGGGACACCAAAGGAATGATATTTTAAGAATTGTCGTAGATAGGACCACGATATGCGGTCACCGTCAAAGGCCTTATCGGCATCGCAGCTAAGGAGTAAATCTGATGATTGAGTGCGGTTGTTTGACGACCAGATTGCAGCCAGGGCTTTTCTGACATTTTGTGTAGAGTGACGGCCCGTCAAAAATCCTGTTTGGGTGGGGGAGATGAATTGTGTTAGCGGGGCCTGCAGACGTCGAGCCATTATGGCCGATAATAATTTCAAGTCAGTATTTAACAGGGAAATTGGGTGATAGGACGTTATTAGCAAAGGGTCTTTTTCTTGTTTGGGGATCATTATCATCCGGGACGTATTAAAGGAAGGTGGTGGGGCCTTTCCCTGTAGTATATTGTTATACAGGGTCGTAAGGTGGGGGACAAGATGTCCTTCTAGCATTTTATAATATTCTGCTGAGAAGCCATCCGGGCCGGGAGTTTTGTGGGAACGAAGGCGAGAAATGGCTGTCGAGATGTCGTTTGAGCTAATTGGAGCATTGAGTTTTTCTCTTGTCTCGGGATCTAGTTCCGGCATTCCCGCTGTTATGAAAAATTTGACCTGGACTTTCCACTCATCAAGTTCAGCCTTGTAGAATGTTTCAAAGTAGTCACGAAAAAACCTATTGATGTCTGTTGGGTCAGTTAACACCTCGCCCGTGGGGGTCTTAATTCTAGTTATAGCCGGGCCGACGGGTGTTGTAATTTCAGTAAGTTAGCCAGGAGTTTCCGGTTTGTTACCCCAGCGTAAGAAATGGTTTTTCTGGTGTAACCAGGAGTATTGGGCCTTCTCCTCGGCCAACTTAGCGTAGCTTCGTTTGTCCGCCTTATACTGTTCTGATGTGATAGGGGTAGGGTGTGCGACATGGGCTCTATAAGAATCAACTAGAGAGGAGTGTGCCTCCAGTAGTCTCTTGTTCATCTCTTTACGTTTACGGGACATATATTCAATTATGCAGCCCCTCATGACCGTTTTAGCCGCCTCCCAAAACAAATTAACATCATCCACATGTTATCGTCTAGGTAGTTGTTCCAACTAAGTTCTACGTGTGCTTTGAAATCGTTGGAATGAAGGAGAGTAGTGGGGAAGCGCCAATTTCGGGAGCGTGGGAGGGGAGTTTTTAACTGTATGTCTACCGTGACAGGAGCATGGTCGGAAACGTGTATCATTCCTATCGCTGCGTCAACTATGGAGTGATAAAACGTCGAGGACAGTAGGAACATGTCTATATGGGAAAAGGAATCATGAGGATGTGAGTAAAAGGAGTAGTCTCTACCCTCGGGATTGATATAGCGCCAGCCATCGAATAAAGCTAAGTGGTCTCTTAAAAAAGTGGGGCCAGCTGAGGCCCGTGAGGGTGTTGGACGAGAGCCTCTATGGGAGCGGTCCAAGACAGAGTCCAAAACCGCATTAAAATCCCCGCCTATAATGCAATGTTTGAAAGTGTTTTGAAGGAGAGTTGCGTAGAGATCGGAAAAAAATTGTAAGTGAGGAGGGTGAGGGGCATAAACGTTCACTAATAAATAGGTCTCTCCTAGAACCGACAACAATACTATGAAAAAGCGACCGTGGGTGTCATTAGTTTCATCAAGGACTATAAACGGAAGGGATTTATTTAAGAGGATAGCGGTACCCCTTTTTTTATTCATATAAGTGGCAGAAGTTTGATACCCAATCCAGGGAGCTCGGAGACGGTTGTCAGGGGAAGACCAGTGGGTCTCCTGTAAGAAGACCACATCAGGTTTCAACTTAACTAAGTGAGCAAGTATCTTTTTTCTTTTGATGGGAGAGTTCAACCCCTCCACATTCCAAGAGAGGAGTCTGAGGGAGGTTTTAAGGGTAGGTGGCTCAAGAGATGTCATGGGAGGGTCTCTGAATGACGGGCACCTTAAAGTGTCCATCATAGAGGATATGGCATAGCCATTACTAATGGGGGGACCAGGGTCGTCCCAGCTATAGCCCTGGATCCCAGCGAGGGGAGTGTGTGGTAGACTTGAAACCTTGAGTCTGAGCGTCAATAAATTTTTTCTATTTCTTTTAAATGGAACCAGAGCTTGTAAAGAGGGTCTAGAAATATACCCAGACTGTGACATAAACATAAACATAAACAAAAGGATCAACTGGACCCAGAGATCGGATGTGGTCATGAACCACCAATCATCAAGCCTCAACGGACTTGGTCTTAGGTTAAAGGAGAACATTAGTTGCAACATAACAAACCAGCATCGCGCCATAGTTTGAAGAAAAAGGAGGTAGGATGGATGTCTAGCCACGACTGTGTCAAGGCTTTCCTGTGCGCATTCTCGTAGAGGGCGTATGTGGAGGGAGGGGCGAGATAGACCTCTCGTGGGGTTGACCTGGAAGGAGAGCCATGCTTGCCTCAGCCGGGAAATCGAAGTAGTGGGTCGCTCCGTTAAAATTCACTCTTAGGCGAGCCGGATATAACAGTGAAAAACGAATGTCTTTTGCTACCAATTCCGAGCACAAGGGCGAGAACGCTCTTCATTTCAGAGACACAGAAGCCGAAAAGTCCTGAAACAGTCTCAGAGGAGCTCCATTGTAATCCAAAGCGTTGGCCTTGTGAAAGGCTTGTAATAGCTTAGATTTGTCAACAAAGTTGAGAAGTCTCATGATGACAACGCGGGGACGTCCCGATTGCGGATTCAGATCAGGGCCCACTCTGTGCACTCGTTCCACAGCCAAGGGTAGGTCGGGGGCATCCAAACCAATTGAGTAACCAGTTGGAAGCCCATTCTTGCAGGGCTCGACCTTTCACTGTCTCCGGTAGGCCAACCACTCGCAAATTATTGCGACGGCTACGATTCTCCATGTTGTCCAGTTTTTCTGTCAGCGTTTGAATAACAGATTGTTTTGCGTCCATCTGTGCCTTCAGTGGATTAACGTCATCCTCAAGGGTCGAGACCCGTTCCTCGACTTCTGTAAGCTGTTGTGCTTGCGATGTCAGCTGTGACAATACGGATTTGATAGTCGAGGATAGTCGTCCGAGTTTTTCATCAAGCAAGGGAGACAGCACCGCTGAGATGTCCGCCATACAGACTCGGGAGTCTTGTCGACTGTCGCCATAGGAAGGAGAGGCTGACTGGGCTGTCTGCGATAGATCCAGTTGGGGGTCGAAGAGAGTAGTAGGCGGAGAGGATGGTAGAGTCAGCCGTTGAGATAGCTTTGAGGTCGCTTTCGATGATACCTTAGATGAGGTTTTTTTGTTTGTTTTGCTGGAAGATACAAATTTCTCCATCATGAATAAGAGGTAGGGAATCTATGGTTGATTTCCGGTTGTGATTGTAGAATTAGGAACAACAGTGGAATAGGTCTACAGCTGTGCCAAAGTAGGAGGGAGAGAGTGGGGTACGTGCGTCTCCTAACCAGAGGAGGTTTAGGAAAGTGTAGGTATGGAATAGCCCGGCGGTCTTGAGTCCACAATTAGAGCAAAAAATTTGATCTGAGAAAAAAAAAAGGGGGACGCCCCCTAGTGAGAGGGGACTGAAAAAAATTGTTTTCGTTTTGTGTTTTTTTCCTCTTTCCCTTCTCTTTTTCCTTCCTCCTCTCTCTGTTTTTCACTCCTTTCTTTTTTTCCTTTCTGTATCCTTCTATTTTCTCCCTGTGTTCCAGAAATATAGCGCGCAGATGAAAAATTATAGGGATCGGTGTGCAGGAAGAGGACTCAAAAATAATTTAGTTCCAGGCTGAGGTCCAGCAACTGTTGGTGGGTGGTCCGAAAAATTAAGGAGATAGGGGGTCGCCCCAGGCAATCCCTGGGACTCAAAAATTAGGTCAGAGGATCCTCTGCGGTTGTAGGTACTAGCGGGAGGGTTGTCACAGTATTGGGACCAGGTCCATGGATTAGGTGGTAAGATGATTTAGGCTAGGGCGCCGACACACCGCCTCGGCGGATGGTGTCTTTGGTTATTCGCGGGCAGAACGGCGTGTCGCCATGCGGCCTCCACAAGATGGCGGCCGTCGGTGTTTGATGCGGTTACAACCTGGGTGGTCAGGAGCAGTGATGCTCACCTCCGAGGCCTGCAGTGTCCTACTCCGGGTAATCGATGGGAGGTTGGGGCGTTGGACCGCCGCCACGGCAGGTACTGTCTGGGATCCCTTGCAGGCAGAGCGAAGCGCCGCCACGCGGCTTCCACAAGATGGCGGCCGTCAATGTCCGATTCGGGCACCCTCTGGGTACTGGGGACGCTCACCTCTTCAACCGGCAACTTTTGATTCGGTACGTCCTGACCCGTCCAGCAGAGCTGCAGGAGACAAGGGGGTGGCTGAGGTTCCTGTAGGCCACTGATAGGGCCTAAAATGGCAGCTGGGAATCGGCCTGGTGACTCCGGGGAAATAAGTGCTGCGTCTCCGGGACCCGCCGAAGACCGTTCAAATTAAGCAGCTGTCGTGAGGGAGAGCTTCTGCCCTGATTATCTGTCCGTGTTGACTCTTACAAACCGGAATCCAGCAGGTTAAGGAGAGCGTTAGGCAGAGCTCAAGCTAAAAGCGGCCATTCATTCGGCCCGCCTCCCAGAAGTCCCTCATAGGAGGGGATTTTAATGCGACCCTGTGTCCACCTTTGGATCATTCTTTAGGCCCCGCACGTGCTAATACAATCCCCACTGTGTCCCATCAAGATCGACAATTCCATGCATTTGTTCATTCCCAGGGGCTGGTGGATATTTGGCGGGTATTAAATCCGTCTGTTAAAGATTATTCATATTATTCGCCAGTCCATCATACCTATTATAGGATAGATTATTTCTTGCTATCGCCAGATTGTGTTCCTATAATTGAAAAGGTCTCTATTGGCTCTATAACGTGGTCTGATCATGCGGATCTATCCTTGCAGATTAGACTCTTAACCCATAAAGGGGGGGGGGACAGTGGAGATTAGACCCACTCCTTCTTTTGAAACAGGGGTTCAAGATGCAGTTAGTGCTGCTTTGGATACATATTTTTAGGTCAATGATACTCAGGATATATCTATTCATACACTTTGGAATGCTCATAAAGGCAGTAATAAGGGGGACTTTAATAAGCCAGGCCTCTTATCATAAACGAAAAAAAATTACAATGTATCGTTACTATGCAGGCTAAGTTGAGGCGTTTAGAACTTTTACATAAACAAACCCCTACGGACGATATTTTTTCCCATCTGGTAAATACTCGATTTGAGCTTAATAGACTCTTGTGGATGATGTGGGTCGTTCGTTGATATGGTCTAGACGACGATATTATGAAAGGGGTAACAAGGCAGATGCGCCGTTAGCTCGAATGCTTCGCCCTAGACATCCTATTGGGATGATCCCGATTATTAAGGACACTCAGGGCAAGATCTACCGTTCTCCAGAATCTATCAGGGACGCTTTCACGATATATTTTGCAAAACTGTATAAGCACTCCCCTATGCACACCCTAGAGAATACTTATTTAGTGGATAAAATAAAGGCATATCTGAATCAACTAGCGCTCCCCTCTCTTAGTGAAGTACATATCAATACATTGGCCCTACCTATTAAGGAAGAAGAAATAGTAAGGGCAGTTGGTAGAATGCAGCCCCGGAAAGCTCCAGGTCCGGATGGTTTTACGGGCCTTTATTACAAAAAATTTTGTCTAAATTATCACCTTACTTGCCGATTATTTAATGAAACGAGAGGGGGAACCTTTTCCAAAAAGTCTTTGTTAGCATCAATAATCCTTCTCCCTAAACCAGGTAAGGACCCTGAGGCTATAGCTAACTATAGATCAATTTCTCTTATTAACACAGATGTAAAAATTTTGGCAAAAATTCTTGCCTGTCGTCTGGAACCTTTCCTTACCACATTAATATCACCTGACCAGGTGGAATTTATTCAGGGACGTCAAGCATACGATAACATGCGTAGGGCTGTAGATCTGATTTGGCTGGCTAAAAAGCATAGAATACCCTCATTGTTTTTGTCACTGGATGCTGAAAAGGCCTTTGATAAGGCAGAATGGCCATATTTATTTAATTTATTGATGCATGTGGGTTCCCCCCCCACTTTTTTACGACTTATATCAGCCCTTTATGAATCTCCTGGAGCTCAAATATTGATCCCGGGAACAGATAGGATTCCTTTCCAGGTATGGAATGGCACTCGTCAGGGTTGCCCTTTATCTCCGGCTCTATTTATTCTTTTTTTGGAACCCCTCTTACAGACAATTAGGGAGGATCCGGAGATAAAAGGGTTCTGGGTGGGAGATTCTCAGTTTAAATTGTCAGCCTATGCGGATGATATACTTATCACATTGACAGACCCTAAATATTCTCTGATTAGGTTATTGGAAAGGCTGAACGATTTTTCAGAGATTTCAGGGTATAAAATTTATTTGGATAAATCTGAGGCCATACCGGTAGCGCTTTCCCCGTCCATTCTCCTCGACATCACTTCCTCCTCTTTAATATGGATAGTTGATTCAGAAATTAAATATTTAGGAATTCGTATACCATCATGTCCTACAAAACTGTATGATGCTAATTACCCACGTCTGATAACGACTATTAAAGGGGAACTAGAGACATGGAGTAAGTACTCTATATCATGGTTGGGCAGAATTAATTGTATTAAAATGAATGTATTACCTCGATTATTATAATTTTTTTAAAAACATTACCCATCCCTCTGATCATTAAGGATTTTGTTATATTACAACGTGCTATTGATCAGTTTATATGGGCTGGGAAACGTCATCATGTGGCAAGACACACGCTCTATCGGCCAAGAGCATTGGGCGGACTGGGCTTGCCTTCATTACTATCTTATTATTATGCTGCCCAACTCGCTCAAATAATGGTATGGCATATACCAAAAGGTACTTGTAGATGGGTAGATTTGGAGACTGGCCTTATGAAGCCTAGTGTTCTTGATCAATGGATTTGGATTTGTCAGATATATCATTCTAAGTTACAGACGGATTGTCCAGCCATTATCAATTCTGTTCGTATTTGGAATAAGCTAGCATTAAAATGTGAACTAACTAATTTTCCCTCTTCATTAACTCTGATTTTTGGTAACAGGGATTTTATTACCGGACTTAATGCTGGTCCCTTTCGGTGCTTACAGGATGCTGGTGTGTGCAGGTTGTACCATGTTTACCCCAAAGGGATATTACTTTCTATGGAAGAAATTATTACAAGAATAGGGGGGAAAGATTTTTCATTTTTTCATTTCCTGCAATTAAAATCGTATGCTATATGCCCCCATGTTCATAGTGCTGCTACGGCTAAACAAACCTTTTTTGAACGTTTATGCAAGAATGGTAAATATCAACGAGGGTTGATCTCCTATATATATAGGGAACTGACATCTAGACTAGACTGGAAGGAGCTATCTTATGTACGGTAATGGGAAGTGGATTTAGGTGAATCGCTGGATTCAGAAGACTGGTTGGACATTTGGGAACTGTCAAATTCGGTATCTATATGTACCTCCCTACAAGAACAATCTATTAAGACAGTAATGCGATGGTGTACTACTCCAGCTCAGCTGGCTAATATGAATCGGAATATGTTGGATTTATGCTGGAGGTTATGTAATATGCGAGGGTCTTACTATCATATGTGGTGGTCATGTCCAATCATTGTATTTTTTGGATGAAAATAAGGGATTTATTGCAGACGGTTTTTTCTAATTCTGTCCCACTAGACCCGTGGGTTTTTCTGCTGTCCAGACCAGCCCCAGGTTTTACTTTCCATGAGAATAAACTAATAGCTAAAATTACATTGGCCGCAAGACGGGCAGTAGCAGAGGTTTGGAGACAACCTTGTTTACCAAAGCTAGCAAAAGTATTCGTAAAAATTAAAGATACAAAGGTCATGGACGAGCTTACGGCTTTGGTTCATAATTCTATGCCCTCTTATAATAAGACCTGGGGACCGTGGCTGGATGCAGGATTGTAACGGGTTTTCTTTTCTTTTCTCTTAATTTTATTTATTTTTTCTGAGATATTATATGGGTCCGGGCCGGGCCCCCCCCTTTTTTTTCTCCTCTCCCCCTCTTCTTCTATTTCTTTCTTCTTTTTCTTTGTAAAGTATAGGTAAAATTAAGATGCTTAAGCTGTTTTTCTTGTGGATGGATATTAAGTTGATTTTCAAATATGGAGCTATACTATTTCCATTTAGATGTATTCTGAAAAATTTTATGCATCTAATAAAATATGTTTTTAAAAAAAAAGGACACTCTAAGCTAACAGGAGGAGGGGGTGCTGGGGTAACTATTAATCTCTCCAGACTCCCACCTGCTCCGTTTCCCTCGGTTTTTAGCTAAAAAATGTAAGAAATCCCTTCAGAAGCCAGACCAGGCAGAGGGCGCGTGCCAGAGGGACATTTGTGAGGTTCTGCACAGGGGACATGCTTCCGAACTCGGGACCTCCTCACTAATTCTCCCACAGGGCTATGGATACTCAGATGATGGGGAATGCTTCTGACCAACAGGGCGACAAGACGAACAGCACCTGATTACCGCGACGCCTCCCGCGTCAATGCTGAAGAAGCCTGACACCGCTGCACGGTAGAGGGCCCAGGTAAAACACAGACTACTGGCAGCGGAGCATCCGGGGGCTCGTCCGGACCCACCGGCCTCCTCTGCTGTGCATTGAAGCTCTGAGGGGGAACGTTCTCCCTCGGACCAGGATTGCTCCCCGGCGGTTTCTTGCAGCTCCGCATCGACGTTGGTACAGGGGGACCCTGAACAGTCCTTGTCAAACTAAGCCCGAGGCATCGCTGGCAACCGAGTCACCCTCCCTGCTTGCTCGCACCACTGACCCCCATGGCATTGTTGGCGATGATTCGCTTCCATTGACGAAAGGAGACCTCCGCAGATTTATGGACGAAATGAGATTACTAGCTGGAGATTACAAAACTATACTTTTTATACAATGAGTGTCAGAGAATTAATGGAGTGATTAATTGTAATTAATTTGTATAAAAAGGCAGCAGCAAGTATAGTTTTGTAATCTCCAGCTGAGGAAGCCATTAATGGCGAAACGCGTCCTGGTAGATATGATTTTTTTACAATAAATGTTTTTATTTCATTTTTGATTGCTGCCTGCCTTTTTTTGATCCTGAAAAAGAACAGAAGGTTTGGGGAACTCCTGTATGATTCCCTGTGCGAGTTATGACGGAGCCAATAGAGGCTCATTGTTTGTGAGTGCAAATTTGGCTTCTTTTAACTATTAAGGCGATTTGTGATTTACCGCACCAAGAGGTGCTCTCTTTTGGCCTTGTCTATTTTCTGCAGTACCACTTTTGGTGACACCGAAGGAGCAGATCGAGGGGTTCACGGGCACCTGATACAAGTTACCTGCTATATTCCCGAGAGCCGGTTGTGGGCTCCCTAGAATGTGAGTCAAATACGAACGAAATTTCACTCCATTGGGTGTTGATGTACTGCGCAATTGTGGCCTTTCTTTCTGCTTTTTCCTGCAGTGCATGTCTTTTACCTACACAACAGAGAAGATTCTCGCTTGAAGATAAGAACTGTCTGTGGACATACAGTGTGTCTCTCTCACTTTCTCATGGACCTTGGTCTTTTGAGCGCTATGTTGTAATCCTCTTATGTTCTCAAGTTATCCTCCTGTCCCGTTCATGTAAACCTTAGAGACCAGACACCGTAGACGCAACATCCATATTAGAAGAATCCCGGAGTCAGTGCCTGAGACTGCCCTCCTCCTATACGTGAACCACTTGGGATGCCAGGTTACAGGTTGCTCCTTGGAGATTCCGGCCATGTTCACTTCGGTCTATAGAATTAGGAAAGCCGTGACTGCTCCTTCAGATGCCTCAAGGGATGTTATTGCGATCGCTGTGGATGTCGCAAATCAAATGAAGCTTATTTCGACCCCAGGGGCACGGGAGGATGTGCACTTCGAAGGATCAAAGCTCCTATATAATGGGATTTACCCCTTGTAACCCTGTTGGCTCGTTGTTGGATTCCGGGAGGTGACGGTCTTCCTCCGCTTGAAGGGTGTCTGATACCGATGGGACTGGCGGGCTAATTGGAAGTAACCCACGAAAACTACTGTATGTCATCACTGACCCCACTGATCCCTTTTTTGGTTTGTCCGACCAATTTTATTATTATTGTGAATATTGGGTTTTATGCAGTGCCATCTGTTGTCTAGTTGATATTGTAGCGCTCACTCCCGGAGGAGCCGCTGAATTTAACCTCGGGTCAGTCTCCCCGCACTAGGGAAAAATATACACCAGCACTGTTGTGGATTTTATAAGTTATATAGTTTACTGGTCTCAAATAAACTGGCATATATAAAGCAAACACGGTATATATATATATTTACAGGAATTCGTAATGCGAGAAACGCGCAGCGGTAAAAAGGAAATTTTAACCCCTTCGTTGCCAGAGTGTAAGCCCCGTACAGGTTGT
>RXON01001846.1:0-64725 GCA_009667805.1 Leptobrachium leishanense | reverse complement strand
TTCTGTTAATCTGTATATTTGTTTTGTGTCAATTTCTTGCATTTTACTACTTTGTATTTCTGTAACCATGTTCTTGAACCCAGGACATACTTGAAAACTAGAGAAATCTCAATGTATCCATCCTGGTAAAATCCTTTATAAATAAATAAATTAAATTAAATTGACTGAATATCCAATGGTTTTCACATCTGGCTACATACAAGCGAATGTAAATTATGTCCATTCTGGATCTTCTGGAATAATTGGTTAAGGCGTGGCTTGATTGATTAATCGATTGAGGTTATAAAAGAATGAGAGATTAATGTGGTCCTGCGTTAATTCCAATCACATCTGATAGATTATATGTATTGCTGATAAGGGTTGTGTCTCATTTCTTCTAACTATCGATATCAAGTTGCCTAGAGATCAGTGACACTCCATACTTGGAGATTAACGTCTCTCCAACCAAAAACCCATGACAATAGGATCACTCGAAACGTCACAAAAAAACAAGCTGAACACGTCCGGAAAAAGCCTATTATTATTGTCAGCATATATATAGCGCCAACAGTTTCCGCAGCACCAAACACAGTGCCGACCAGCCGCCAGAAAAAGCTGATGAACGGGGCTAAAAAAAACGCAAACAAAAAAAACCGATTGAAAGTGTCAGAATTGAAAGGCTGTTTGCATACAAACTACTGGACAAAAATGGCTGGATATAACACACATGAATGATGATAAAAAGGTCTGTTACAGAAAAAAGAAAAAGCAATATAAAATAACATTTAAAAAAAAGGAAAAAAAATCTTGCCGAAAATAAACTCCAAAAAAATGCCTAAAAGATTTAAATAAAAGAGACTTTTCGCTGTAGATCAAAAGAATAAATGGTTTATTACAGGCCTCAAAATTTCAAGTCCCAAGCTACTAGCCAGGCCTTAAGAGTTACTCGCCACTAGTTGCCCCACCTAACCCCTATCCAGCCCTGCTTCTGCATTCCCACTCGCCCTCATGTAATTTCCACTCGCCAAATGCGAGCAGGCGAGTGGAAATTTTGAGGCCTGGTTTATTATATATTGAATTAAAACAGGAATATTTTTAACATTGAAGCAGGGACGTGCATTCAGGGGTGGCAGGGCCTCACCTGCCATTCCATTAAGTGGTTATTAAAATATGTGTAATTAAAATAAAATCTGCTGATCATAAAAGGTTCACATACTCACCTGCTCCACGCTGCCCCGCCATGCATCTCTGCTCAGCAGTGGCAACCTGCTCTGAGCCAACGCAATTTGCGTAGATGAACGCTACACTAATTGCATAAGCTCAAGCTGGCCAAGAGAGATTCAGAAGTCTGCAGCACACGTCTGGCGCTGCCTACTTCCTGAATCTATGCTCTTCAGTGCCTCAGTGTTACGAATCCCCACCACGAGGAGAATGTGATCCTTGTACGCAGCACCTATCCTTTCCCTCCGATCCTTATAATGGTCGGTATATATATACAGTATTTTTCGCTCCATAAGACGCACTTTTCTCCCCCCAAAAAAATGAGGGGGAAAGTGGGTGCGTCTTATGGAGCGAATGCCCCATGATTTGCCTCAGCTCACCTGCTGCCGCCGCCGCGTTCGTCTCCCTCTGAGCGTGCGTCCGGCGGCAAGGAGCTTGGGCACTCGCCTGGGGGAGCCACGTGACCGCGATCTCGCAAGAGCTGGGGCATATCCATGAGCTGGGGCAAATCCATGTGCTGAGGCATATCCATAAGTTGGGGGGCAAATCCATGAGCTGGGGGACAGTATCCATGAGCTGGGGGACAGTATATCCATGAACTGGGGGACAGTATATCCATGAACTGGGGGACAGTATATCCATGAGCTGGGGGACAGTATATCCATGAGCTGGGGGACAGTATATCCATGAGCTGGGGGACAGTATATCCATGAGCGGAGCTGGGGCAATATCCATTATTACACTATTTGATTTCAGAACATTTATTTTCCTGTTTTCCTCCTCTAAAAACTAGGTGCGTCTTATGGTCAGGTGCGTCTTATGGAGCGAAAAATACGATATATATATATATCCCTAGAATGACACTGAGGAAGCCAAGCGTGAGAACATATATAAAGAAAAAAGTGAATGGGCGCAGATCGTAAAATAATACAAAAAGCACAAAAACATAAAAAATACAAAATGAAAAACAATAAGTGCTGCAAGGTCCCATGTGGATCCACCTCCTATGTCCACATAACGATAGATAACAATCGAAGATAAGAAAAGGTCCTCGCGCAGTATGAACGAAATTTGTTTTTGTTCCCCCTTGCTAATTCCTCAGAGATATACACACATTGCGTAGTATGTCTGGAAAATGGGAATCAAGGTCGAGAAAAGGTGATTATTAAACTCACTATTTCAGGAGCCATTTAATAGCCGGCTCTGGGCAAGAAGGCATGGAATATGAACAATGTTGAAGCAATATTCTCACCAACCCCAGCAACTTGCTTATCGAATGATCCGCTCCACCGATGTCGCTTCCAAAAGTGTGAAGGATGATATAGAAATGGCAACAATCGGTTTGCAGGACGGTCCTTATGCGGGTTGAATGCCCCAAAAAACTTTAAGCACGTAGATTGAATAAAATCCAAAAAGGAATTTTATTGGATAAAATACAGTAGCACTCGATTGCTGCCATTTCTATATCATCCTTCACACTTTTGGATGCGACATCGGTGGAGCGGATCATTCGGTAAGCAAGTTGCTGGGGTTGGTGAGAATATCGCTTCAACATTGTTCATATTCCATGCCTTCTTGCACGTGAGAACATATAACCAAACCAGAATGCCAGAGAATATCGTAAGCCGTTGCCAAGGGTCAGTATGCCAGAGAATATTGTAAGCCGTTGCCAGGGGTCAGTACGCCAGAGAATATCATAAGCCGTTGCCAGGGGTCAGTACGCCAGAGAATATCGTAAGCCGTTGCCAGGGGTCAGTACGCCAGAGAATATCGTAAGCCGTTGCCAGGGGTCAGTACACCAGAGAATATCGTAAACCAATGCCAGGGGTCAGTACACCAGAGAATATCGTAAGCCGTTGCCAGGGGTATACTGATACCAAGAAAAATAGCAAAATAAACAGCTCTAAGGGATATTAAACCACGATAGGGCAATGTATGAATGCATTACTCATGGTTTTAAACTCGGCGGGTCTGCCTCATCATGCCTGGCTCCGCCCCCGGCGTCTCACGTGACCGCCCGGCCTCCCCTCTTCACTCGGCGCCCGGCCACCGAGGACGATGTTGCCGGGCGCCGAGGGACCATAGCGCGGTACGTATCACTCAGAGAGGCACTGAGAACAATGGAATTGCTTGGACCAATGGGAAAGCACCACTGGTCTCAAGATATTCAAAAATGCCTCCATGGGAGGCAGGCCTCTAATACAATGATTGACACAGGACAGTCATCTGACTGTCCTCATCAGTCATGAGGACATCCCACGGGACTGTGTGCCTGGAGGCACATCCTGGAGAGCCCTGAGAGCAGCAAGAGATCCTGGGGAGCCCCGACAGCAGCAAGACCCTGGGGAGCCCCGACAGCAGCAAGACCCTGGGGAGCCCCGACAGCAGCCAGTTCCTGGGGTGCACTGAAAGCAGCCAGATGCTATAGAGCACTGAACCTGAACCTACGTAATCCGTGTATATCTGGCTCTGATACTAGCCAGTGCCTCACCAGCCACTGACCTCACTGCATTGAAGCATATTGGATTTGTCTGAATAAACCTGCCGAATGAAACCACCGAACATCAAAGCTTTTCTCTCACATTTCTCTTCTATTGGGTGTTCCCTGAATAGGTTAACAATTGCTTCTCTAAGGGGTCGTTAACTGTCATCAAACGGGTACTGTATTTGCTGGCAATTCGTCAAAAGTTGGCGAACTGCCCACTTTCTGAATAGCCGAATGGCCACGAAATGGCACCGTATGGGGAAATTCACTGTTTGGTGCCATTTCAAGGCCAGATCGTCTCTCTCTGAATAACCCTGCTAGGCCCATAAAACAACAGCGATAAGATCATGATGTACATCTGATGATTGTGTATAAAGAGGAAGGGGTCAATAAGGCAACTTGAAAAAAACAGGGAAGAAAAAGGAAAAAAAAAAACACAAGCGATAATTCTGAATGTTATGTGACATTATGATACAGGGTTAAAAAGCCAGAGTTTACATGGAGTCCCTCCTTTGTGGTGTTAAAATATGATAATTTTAATTTTGAATGTTTTGCGTTCATGAGACCTTAAAATTTCGATTGAGGTTGTGGACGGAGTGGCATGTCAGATTAAGGCCGGGGTCAGACAAGCGTTTTGCAGAGCAGAAGGAACGTCCGTGAGACTGGACGTTCCTTCCACTCTGACGCCCGTCTGGCCAACTCACTGAGCGCAGTTGGTGCGCTCAGCACGGCAATGCTCGATCTTCCTATGGAGGATCGCACTTTGCAGCCCGGTCAAATGCGCGTCGTAGCGTTTCGACATGGAGGCTTTCAGAATGTCCGCAGCACGCCTCCTGTAGCGCGTGCAATTAGCAGCGTGTAGCCGGCCCGTCAAAGCATCAAAATGCTGCAACAGATGCCGGGAGGCACGTCAGTACGGGTGCACATAGTGCGCTCGTCTGAGCCCGGCCTTAAGTTATGCCCCACCAGGGTACCATATTTATTTTCCTGATGGGTCTTGATGGAGTGTCTTTGCAGATTCATCCTGAGATTCAGTTCTAGGCTAGTTTCACTAACAAAGCAGCCCTTTTTAAAGGCAGTGCACTAGATCATGTCACCTACGAGCCCTTGATGTTGTATGTGGGTTACTGTGCCGGGCAGTGCTGCTGTCTCATATATGTTGTACACGGTGGAAAGCCTGCCCAGAGGGCAGTCTATTGTGGATATACAAACACAGAATAGACAAGTATCTGGCGCCCCCTAATGGATATAGTTAAACAATGCTGTTTGTACACAAACTATTCTTAAGTCCAAAGGACATAGAGCATTAAATTGCAGTTTAAAAAGTCAGCAGCAGATGGTTCACACACTGATAGTTCACCTCCAACCACCAGAAAGAGTCAATAATGGAAAAATGTGGTGACAGTCCGCGCTTCCCTCTTTTTTTCCTTTCCTTTTCTCCCCCTGAAATCTTGGTCGAGGATCTTCTTTAAGCAGTTAATTGCTTTCTTTTATGCAGTCCTCAATTCTCAAGATATATGGGGATAGAAATGAGAAACATAGTGTGATCCATAAAAACACATCCAAGTCCCCAAAATACAATAGTTCAACTCACATTTGGAGGTGTCATAAATCAGACACTAGATGTATCTCACAACCGATATTTTTAGGAGATATCGGGCTCCCCTTTTCCTCCTCTGTCCGATGATGTTGCTCCAAATGAAAAAATAAGGTTGCAGGATATCGATGAACAAAATTAAAATTTATTAAAATTTAAAATTTATTCCATAAAACAATAAATAGACAAACACCAATACGCGTTTCGTGATGCACTCGCTTCATCAGTTGGCATGTAAATCAATTCCTTCACAATCTCCTGCAACCTCCTTATATACCCTTTAAAATGTTTTGAGGGAAGGGAGAACGGGCGTTTCCCACTCAATCACAACACATTTTAAAGGGTATATAAGGAGGTTGCAGGAGATTGTGAAGGAATTGATTTACATGCCAACTGATGAAGCGAGTGCATCGCGAAACGCGTATTGGTGTTTGTCTATTTATTGTTTTATGGAATAAATTTTAAATTTTAATAAATTTTAATTTTGTTCATCGATATCCTGCAACCTTATTTTTTCATTTGGAGCAACATCATCGGACAGAGGAGGAAAAGGGGAGCCTGATATCTCCTAAAAAATATCGGTTGTGAGATACATCTAGTGTCTGATTTATGACACCTCCAAATGTGAGTTGAACTATTGTATTTTGGGGACTTGGATGTGTTTTTATGGATCACACTATGTTTCTCATTTCTATCCCCATATATCTTGAGAATTGAGGACTGCATAAAAGAAAGCAATTAACTGCTTAAAGAAGATCCTCGACCAAGATTTCAGGGGGAGAAAAGGAAAGGAAAAAAAGAGGGAAGCGCGGACTGTCACCACATTTTTCCATTATTGTGGATATACTGCCCCAGCTCATGGATATATGGCCCAGCTCGTGGATACTGCCCCAGCACGTGGATACTGCCCCAGCTCGTGGATACTGCCCCAGCTCGTGGCTATACTGCCCCAGCACGTGGATATTGCCCCCCAGCTCCTGGATACTGCCCCCAGCTCCTGGATACTGCCCCCCAGCTCCTGGATACTGCCCCCCAGCTCATGGATACTGCCCCCCAGATTGTGGATACTGCCCCCCAGCTCCTGGATACTGCCCCCCAGCTCCTGGATACTGCCCCCCAGCTCATGGATACTGACCCCCAGCTCCTGGATACTGCCCCCCAGCTCCTGGATACTGCCCCCCAGCTCCTGGATATACTGCCCCAGCTCCTGGATACTGCCCCCCAGCTCGTGGATACTGCCCCCCAGCTCGTGGATACTGCCCCCAGCTCATGGATACTGCCCCCAGCTCATGGATACTGCCCCCAGCTCATGGATACTGCCCCCAGCTCGTGGATATTGCCCCCCAGCTCCTGGATACTGCCCCCCAGCTCCTGGATACTGCCCCCAGCTCCTGGATACTGCCCCCCAGCTCATGGATACTGCCCCCCAGATTGTGGATACTGCCCCCCAGCTCCTGGATACTGCCCCCCAGCTCCTGGATACTGCCCCCCAGCTCATGGATACTGACCCCCAGCTCCTGGATACTGCCCCCCAGCTCCTGGATACTGCCCCCCAGCTCCTGGATACTGCCCCAGCTCCTGGATACTGCCCCCCAGCTCGTGGATACTGCCCCCCAGCTCGTGGATACTGCCCCAGCTCATGGATACTGCCCCCAGCTCATGGATACTGCCCCAGCTCATGGATACTGCCCCCAGCTCGTGGATATTGCCCCCCAGCTCATGGATACTGTCCCCCAGCTCATGGATACTGCCCCAGCTCATGGATACTGCCCCCAGCTCATGGATATTGGCCCCCAGCTCATGGATATTGCCCCCCAGCTCATGGATACTGCCCCAGCTCATGGATATTGGCCCCCAGCTCGTGGATATGCCCCCAGCTCGTGGATATGCCCCCCAGCGCTCATGGATACTGTCCCCCAGCTCAGACATGGGGCGGCTGTTCGAATGCTCTATTGGCATTCGGACAGCCGCCCCATACTTACCTTTCCGAGCGGCGCCGGGGAAGTGAAAGTTTCCCGCTTCCGCTCGTTGAAGGACCCAAGCCGCGGTCACGTGACCGGGGCTTGGGTCCTTCAAAGAGCGGAAGTGGGGAAACTTTCACTTCGCCGGCGCCGCTCGGAGGTTGGATGCGCTCGACAGCCGGGTAGAGGCTGCGAGCGCAGCCTCTACCCGGCTGCCGCGCGCATCCAACCCCCGAGCGGCGGAGGGACCTTTCCCTTCGCCACTCGGGGGTTGGATGCGCGCGGCAGCCAGGTAGAGGCTGCGAGCGCAGCCTCTACCCGGCTGCTGTGTGCATCTTGTAACCGCCGCGGCGAGCCGGCAGCCGGCTCGTGCCGCGGCGGTTGCATGCGCGCGCAACCAACCGCCGCTGGTTGCACGCGCATGCGCAGAGTAAGGCTTGGCGACGGACACGCCAAGCCTTACTCAATTATAGTATAGATATGGTGTTATTGAGCCGGGCAGTGCTGCTGTCACATATATGTTGTATGTGGTGTAATTGAGTGGGGCAGTTCTGCTGTCTCATACGTTATATGTGGTTTTATTGTGCCGGGCGGTGTTTGTCACACATATGTTGTATGTGGGGTTACTGTGCTGGGCAGTGCTGCTGTCACATATATGTGTACCTTTGTACCTATGTTATTAGGGCTGCCTAGAATTGCTCAGACGTCAGATCAATGTTACCCAGGTATTGAGATACAGCACTGAGAGGGAAACTAACATTTTAACCCTTAACTCCCGTCGCACAACGTTCTGTGCTGACCTGGCAGCAGGAGAACTTTGATCAGCGGCCTGCGCGGCAGCTGTCAGTGAGGTGTACCTCTATGCCTAGCCAGTGAAAGCCACCCCTTAGGCTAATGTCAGACGAACGCAAACTGAGCGCACTCTGCGTGCGTGCAGAACGGACAGGAGTACTGACGGAACATACTGTAGACACCACACGATCCATTTTTCTTGACGGACGTAGAAAAAAAGGGAACTATGGGAATAAAATGAATATGAAAAATGATAAAAATTTGAAAAGGATATGAAAAGGCATTTTGTGCATCAAGGTGCTGGACGTCGAAAATGCGCTGCATCTGACAACTCCTCATCACTCACACAGAATGCTACGTGGACGTGGCGCACTCTGCGCATCCGTGGTAGCGGTTTTACGTTCTTGCCTAACTTGCGTCCGTTTGCCACGTGTGTTGTGCGTGTGCACTTCGGTGCGCACGTACTTTGTGTGTGGGTCTCTAATGATCATGATTCTATGCTAAAACGGACGTTAAACTGTACAGCAACATGGACGTGATCACTGCATTCGTCTGACACGGGCCTTAAGGGTGCCACCCATACGTCCTTAAGGGATCATTGAAAAGAAAAGCTTACTCGGTGTCTATAAACCTTCCCCCAGGCATTCGAGCCCTGAACAATAACACCGTAATGTATAGACTCACTCTGCCCCCCGAGTGTTTAGAGAACAAAGGAACTGACCCCCCTGGATACCCCCCCACATGATTTTATTGGCTGGAGTCATGATATTTGAAAGGTTAACACCCCCATACAATATACTGATATACAGTATAGGCGGAATCATCATAATCCAGGTTAAAGGAACACACTAAGCTCAAAATGATCCCAACTTTTTTTTACAGTATATAAATGCTAATGCCCTACCTAGTCGGTCTACATTTTTTTTTTCTTTTAATGATATACTTACCTTAAAAAACGGAGGCATTTTCCCACGGCGTTTTTTTTCTTTCTCCCGCACCTCCCTCCTCTTTCTTCTGTACCCGGAACTCCGCGCAAGCCACACCTTCTTTGCCCGCTTCACCTTCTTTGATTAGTGTTACGCGCAAGAGGATGCGTGCAACACTAATCACAGTCGCTGACTATGCTGACGGCTCTCTCCCGCCAGCTACTGCGGCGAGTTGGAGACGTCATCGCACTGAAAGCGCGATGACGTCTCCTACTAGGCAATAGTCGGCAGAAGTGGGAAATATAAATCCCGCTCTGTTGACTGACAGCTGGGAGGGCGGAGTAAAGTCCTCCGCGTCTCTCAGCTGTTTCAGCCGATCGGCTCAGCGGAGGGGCAGCAGAAGAAAAGGGCATACTTAGGTTATCATGACCACCTAAAAAAGCTTAGGTGGTCATGTTGCCTAGAGTATCCCTTTAAGTCACTGACATAATAAGTATACTCGACTGGCCAAAGCCGGATTTATAACTAGACATGTGCCTACAGGTAAAAAAATGTGTCACCTGCACTCGTTTCTATACAGGTCCATGTGCAACAAACCACAAGAGGTTTTAGTTTGCTATAATTGCCATTGAAGCATAAGCTCACTCGCCCCATCAAGGCATCTCTTCAGAGAGTGAGTCCTAACCAAAGTACCAAAAGCAGCTCCTCTCTTATAGTTCCAAAGCAATGGCATTGTCCATTTGTCACGTATAAAATGAGCAATACCACTGCCATTACTCACCTTCTCATTTCCCACGCTGGGAGCAAGGTCAGTGTTTTATACATACCTGTAGATACTCGAGTATACCGCTAGATTCTGGTGACAAAAATTTACCTTAAAATTGGAGGGGGTCATGTTATATTCGAGACATCTGTATCACATGTAAGAAAAAAAAACTTGCCTTGCCCTGGATCCCAAGTCTCCCGGAAGTTCTGGTAGTCTCGCTGAAGTGAATGCGGGGCTCCCTGATGCTTGCAAACACTTAAGGAACTCCCAGACTTGGGAGATTTGGGATCCATCACGGTCAGAGGGCATGCTTGGTTCAGGCCAATCATTCACCTCGCCCGCCAACGGCTTCATACTTAGTAATAACTGCAATCATTCTAGAGCAGAACACCCTGACCTGAGGGGTAGCCTGACTGTATTAAGTGAACCTGGAAGGATTTTAATTGTTTACCGGTACAGTAAAATTTAGTTCCTTGCGTTATATTCGAGTCTTGAATATTCTCTCTTTTCCATAATAAAGCTCTACCCATCGCGTTATATTCGGGTCGCGCTATACTCGAGTATCTACGGGTAGTCCTATTATTCATAAAACAACATCCTCCAAAAACACAAGGGAAATATTTCATTTTTTTGGTTACAATTGTATACTTTCTCCAAAAAAAAAATGCAGTGATAGGTTTCTATTTAATTTTTTTAACAAGAATTCCCTATAGAATATATAACCACAAAAGTTTGGATGAGGAAATGAGAAAAATTCATTTTACGCGCTGTAAATGACTGAAAACCGAAATTTCCTCACACAGTATCTGCCTGGTTAGATATACCCACATCTGCAATATTAAATAACCTAAAATAGGTTTACATTTCGCTAAATTCCGAAAAAAGCCACCAAAATATTCAGCTCCAGGCCCATTGAGATCTTAATCTGGCCCTGCCCAAGCCATGGTCTGACTTCCAGGAACTCAGATCACTGCAGGATTCCCCCCAGACCCAAGGCTATGGGGAATCCATGATGTGGGGGGGGGCATTCTGCGGGGAATCCACATGACGTCCCCCACACGTCTTCCGCAGCCAAAGGGCTAAAATAAGTTGAGGGATGTGATGACCAGTGGCTGTCACACCAGTCACCACATGTGGGGTGTGTGCATATAAGGAGTTAATGGCTCAAAGCCTCTGGCCTTACTAACTCTACCCTCTATTAGGGCCTAAAGTTATGCGCCCACCTCCACAAAACCTACACAGAGCACCCTAGATTCTCTGTTGCCACAATCGAAGATTTAAGGCATTTCCCATACCCCCCAATTACATACCACCCCAATCCAAGGCCACACATAGCTATAAAATGGTGGGAATGTCCTGGGTGGCACGGAGAGGTCCTTCCATCTATAGACAAACTACATTCAGTTTGGGGCCCCCTGGAGTCACCGGCCCCTGAACATATCATGGGCTGTCACCCCTCCCCCCCATGGCAGCCCTGGATATAATGGGTATACTTGGACGGTTTCTTTTTTAATCAAAAAGACAGCCGACTCTCAATCAACTTATTGACTAGGGGAATGAAATTACACTGGATCAGGATATCCATCCATCCAAAAACACTTATCCTGCCATCCTGCTTGTCTATTACCATATTATTGTGGGTCAGGGCGAATGATTTTCTTAGAGACCAAACAAGACCGAGATATCAATCATAGGCAAAGTTATAACTTAAATACGTTTGTAGCGTTCACCCCCGGAGGAGCCGCTGAATTAACCTCGGGTTAGTCTCACCGCACTAGGGAATAAATATACACCAGCACTGTTGTGGATTTTATAGATTATATACTTTACTGATCCCAATAAAGCGGCATATATAATGTAGATACGGTATATGAATGACAGGATTTCGTAATGCGGGAAAAAACACGCGGCGGTAAAAGAAAGGTTTAATCCCTTCAGTTCTGGAGTGTAAGTCCCGTGAAAGTAATGTCTCAAAAAGGTGTGTGTGTGTGTGTGATCCCGGGTACTGTATTCAACTGGCCACTCAATGAAATGAGCAAATCGTCGACTAGTCAAGTTGGGGCCCTGTAGATTTGGACAATAATGCAGCGTGCTTTGTCATACTTGGAATTTTGCGGCCTGGAAGGCCTCTCACCCATCCGTTAGACAATCTGTCCCGCTGCCTGGTTGTCACGGTGGCCCCCGCACCCCGGCGCCTGGCAGCAGCTTCCTCGCTGCTCGCTGGCCAGGCGCCGAATGATATTGCGGTCGCTTCCGCACACGTGGGGAAGCCGGGGGGCGGGGCCTGGCGGGCTGACGCGGACCCGCCGGGTTTAAAGCCCAGGCTCTCAGAAATGCCGGTGCCCTGACGTGGTAGTTACTTCCCGCAGAGCTCTTGTATATTTGGCAAACGACTATTCTGTGTATTGACCCCTTGGCATTGGCAAACGACTATTCTGTGTATTGACCCCTTGGCATTGGCAAACGACTATTCTGTGTATTGACCCCTTGGCATTGGCAAACGACTATTCTGTGTATTGACCCCTTGGCATTGGCAAACGACTATTCTGTGTATTGACCCCTTGGCATTGGCAAACGACTATTCTGTGTATTGACCCCTTGGCATTGGCAAAATACCATTCTGTGTATGACCCCTGGCATTGGCGAACGAACCACTCTGTGTATGATCCCTGGCATTGGCGAACGAACCATTCTGTGCATAACCCCTGGTATTGGCATCAACTCTTCTAATTCTGGTATTCAGTCTGTGTGGCACCCTAAGCACACATCAGACTACCCCTTGTGTTGTTAGGGTCTTGGGAAGAGCTAATTATTCTAATTTCTTGTGTATCATTCTGTGTCTGTCTAGTCGTGCCGACCACTCTAAGGATCGGAAGGGTAGAGACTGTTCTGTGTCTAGAAACCACTAGTCAGATAAAGCAGAGGGATCCGTGACGTCTCTCTTGTACGTGCTCTGTACTGCCATTCTTGTAGTCTGTCTAGTCGTGCCGACCACTCTAAGGATCGGAAGGGTAGAGAGTGTCCTGCGTATAGGGACCACCACTCTAGTATCAGGGGGATCCGTGACACTGGTCAAGGATGTCTCTCCACTTTACCACTGGGACTCTGTGCCACCGGATCAGCTCTCTTGCTTGTCCGATCTCCACAATGCAAAACTACGGCCTACCGCCTGCAATCCCAATGGATCATCGCAGTCTCCTTACTCGGGGTCCAACCGGAACTAAATTTCTGTGCAAACCTCTCGGCGGTGCGTAGGTCTCTGCAAAGTCACTGTCCCGATCTCCAGCACCCGCAAGGCAGCGCCTGCTCTCCGGCCTGGTCACGATCCTTGGCAGTCCGTGCGTCTTCCACCTTTCGCCGCTCGGCTCACTCTGCCCCTCCTCCGCATCCTTCCTCTCCCTGCCACCCACTTCCTGTCTCCACCGCAAAGCACGATGGAAATTGTAGTTCCATTTGTGTCCAGCATAGTCCATATTGCCCCATTCTCCCTCTGGTGGCCACAACAAGTACATGCAGCAAACACAATCCTTAGACAGCGCTACACGTTCAAGTAACTTTATCTCCAGAAATTGTCATTTTGGTGCATCACTAGTGGAAGCAGCTCAGCCATGGACACAGCACACGGTGTGCTTAGACATAATCACTGGAACCTGGATACTGTAAATTGGACGTGTAATCACTAGTGTGTATGAGCTATAAACATGATCTATAGAGCAGTGCTCCTCAACCCTGGTCCCCAGGTCCCACTAACCGGCCAGGTTTGCCAGATATCTGAAGCACAGCACAGGTGATATGATTTGCTGCTCAGTGATTGCAAGATTCAGTCTGCTTTTCCATAAGGTAATCCTTAAAACCTGACCTGTTAGGGGGTCCTGAGGACCATGGTTGGCGACCGCTAATATAGAAGGTGAAATCATTGTATAGTGTTTATGGGGTATCAGTAGGACTGCCAGATCGGCCATGTTTTCCTGGACACTTCAGTTATTCATGCCAATGGACATTGTGTGAAAAATGCCAACCCGCAGTATGTATAATCCATATGCTGCAGCTAAAAAAATCCAAAAGGAATCTCAGGTGACCTACCTTGATTTCCTTCCTGCAGCACATGAATTATACATGATACAGGGCTCATCCCGCCCTGTGCTCTCCCTCTGCATGAATTAGTATTACGTGTCCAGGAAAACATGGCTGACCTGGCAACCTGTTAGGGCTGTGTATATGGGATGTGGTCTCCGTATATTCGGCACTGCAACCTGATGGTGATCACAGGCTGTCAGGGCAGTGGGGGACACTCCTAGGATGCACAGGTTTCTGCACGCAGCACCTATGTTGGGCCCTTCAGATGCCGGCAGCGATACCCAGGTAAAGTTCTTTATTAAACTGCTGTGATTATAAGGGAGGATCCTGAAACAATCTCTGGAGACGGGACCTTTGGATGACTCCTGTATAGGGCTGCCAGATCAGCCATGGTTTTCTGGACACATTACTATGTCACGTAGAGGGAGTGCAAAGTGCTGCCCTGCAACATCTATAATTAGGGATGCACCGATACCACTTTTTTAAGACCGATACCGAGTACCGATACTTTTATTTAATGTCATGTGACGCTTTCCAATAGGAACAGACCTCATATAAAAATTTATATGAGATTGACCGCAGCTCACATGGATTTGCCCCAGGTCTCATGGATTTGCCCCCAGCTCACATGGGTTTGCCCCCAGCTCACATGGATTTGCCCCCAGCTCACATGGATTTGCCCCCAGCTCACATGGATTTGCCCCCAGCTCACATGGGTTTGCCCCCAGCTCTGATGGATATGTCCCCCAGGTCTCATGGATATGTCCCCCAGGTCTCATGGATTTGCCCCCAGGTCTCATGGATTTGCCCCCAGGTCTCATGGATTTACCCCGGGTCTCATGGATTTGCCCCCGGGTCTCATGGATTTACCCCCAGGTCTCATGGATTTGCCCCCGGGTCTCATGGATTTACCCCCAGGTCTCATGGATTTACCCCCAGGTCTCATGGATTTGCCCCCAGGTCTCATGGATTTACCCCCAGGTCTCATGGATTTGCCCCCAGGTCTCATGGATTTGCCCCCAGCTCGAACGCTGGGGAAGCTGGCCGTGTGCATGTAAAGCACGCGGCCAGCGTTCCCCTCCGGCGCGCCGCGATACTCACCCATCCTGAAGGTCCGGTCGCTGGGCAGTGATGCGATCACGTGGCCGCCGGGCGCATCTGTGACGCGGCCTCCAGCCGAGAGGCAGCGTCACAGGAGCGCCCAGTGGCCGCGGGAACGCATCACTGCCCAGTGACCGGACCTTCAGGATGGGTATCGCGGCGCGCCGGAGGGGAACGCTGGCCGCGTGCTTTTCATGCACGTGGCCAGCTTCCCCAGCCCCGCAGATACCGGCAAGCCGGCCCAGCGCCGGCTTCCGGTATCGGCGGGATGTATCGGGCCGTTTGCACGAGTAACAAGTACTCGTGCAAACGGCAATATCGGCCCCGATACCGATACTAGTATCGGTGCATCCCTATCTATAATTCATATGCTGCAGGAGGGAAATCAAGGCAAGTCACCTGGGATCCCTCTTTGATTTCTTCCCTGCAGCGAATGGATTATGCGAAATAGAAGAACTTCATAAAGCGCACAAAACAGTGTATGAGCTAAAAGTGTAAAATAGTGACATAAAAATGTGTTAATTATAGTGGAAACTTTATAAACTGTGGAACAATAGTCTCATTCGTGTGAACAGACAAAACGGTGCATATACTTATAGGTTTTTGCAAAAACGTCACTTTGTAACCAATAAGTTGATATTTGGGGCTTTGTACCTTTACATTTAAATCATAATATATTGTAAGATAATCGGGGGGGGGTATGACGTATCTGCCCAGTAAACATATTGGTCCAATGGGAGTGTTTTGTTTTTAACCCATTTAGGCTGGGGTCAGACGAACGCAGTGCGAACGTGCGTTCAACCGCACTTTATTACGGCCGTAGTAGCGGCCAATATACGAAGTACGGCCGCACGAAAATTCGTCCGCGCAACGCAAGCGTCAAACGAAGGCATTTTTTCGAGAACGTCGAACCGCTAGTACTGACGCACAGAGTGCGCTGCGTGTGTGCGTGATTAGGAGACGTCAGACGCTGCACCATGTCGGGCCTACACAACGTCCAGAGATGCAAAGTTTGGTTACTAAGATCTCTCTTTTTTTTTTTTCTAGCTCAGTCAAAAATCACTGCCGTAATTGCGCACCGTATGACCGCTATCACGTCTTCCGTGAAAAAGTGCGTCCGGACGCATGGATGCACTTTTTGACGGTAGACGTGAAAAATGCGTTTGACCCTAGCCTTAGAAGGATCACAAACGTGTCACTTTGAAAGCAATAGATTGATATTTGGGTCTGTGTATCTTTACATTTTCACAGTAAAATCAGAGCATATTGTAGATGTTATAGAGGGTGATGTATGTGTGACAGCTCTGTGTGATCATTATTATATATTATATACTGCGCCATCTATTATTTCTGTTTAATATCCCCAAAAATATTGTCTGATGATCACTGATTTGGAACTGTGTGATGGCTTAACTCCAGCCCTCAGAAGGGACCGGTCCTTGTAGAGGGGCTCAAACTAGTCGCTCCCCTTTACAATGTGTTTGCTCTGCAGGAGCATCTTATGGATCTTCATAACTGATGTTCAGCAAAATTTATTAAACCCAAATCCCCCCTAATATTTGTATATTAAGACACATAAAGCCAGCTCTGACCTGCCGCCTGGATCCTCCTTTCAGCACTGAGCTCCCTGTTATGAACAAAGGCTTCTCTCCCAGGGAACTTCCTGTCTGTCCAAACCAATCCTCCATAGGAAACACTCTAGTAGAGTTCCAAACACTAAAGCCTAACTCTGTGACCATTATATTGTCTTCAACAGTAAGTGAACGGATACAGTAACCGGTGCTGGAGACACTTTAATGTTGGGAATTGTCTTCTGTGTTTTGAACTCCACTCTAGTTCTTTGTGTGCAGGAAGAGGCTGGTCTCAAACACCACAATCAGGTCTATTCACTAAACGGTGAAGTCAGGAGAATTTTCAGAAGTGAAAAACTTAGGTTAAAATAGATAAGATTAACCACTTGGCCGCTAAGGACACGCTCAGCGCGTCCTGCCAAGTGTTCCTCCTGTGCTACGGACGCGCTGAGCGTGTCCTAGCACAGGAGGCAGCAATCAGCCGGGATCCCGGCTGATTGCTGCTGCCCCCCCCCCCGTGCGGGCTGACATCTCCGGGGGGGAGATAGATGTCATTGCGGCGGCGCCTGAAAGGGGGGGGGTCCTTCGGACCTCTCTCCCTCCCGATCGCCGGGGTCCTGCGGCTGTCCTGCGTCTTGTATGTCGGCCAAGCTTCCGGGAATGCCCCCTGACGACTGGCCTCATCGTGCATAGCACGCTGACGCCAGTCCGGGAGTTAACCCCTAACTGCCACCAATGGTGGAGATAGGGGGTTCCAATGAACCCCCTATCTCCCGATTCGTGGCAGCTAGGGGTTAAAGTTTGGTATTGCTGGATCGGCCAGAGCATGGCCTTTCCAACGATACCAAACATGACCATGTAAAAATATATATATATATATATATATATATTTAAAAAAAAAAATTATAAGTTTTTTTTTGTTTGACTTGTTAATGCAGCAATATTGTTCCCATTTCAATTATAATGTGAGCAATGATGCTGCACTAACGATTTTGTATGCGGTGCGTTTGTTAAAAATAGCGAAATTTTCCCCAAAAAAAAATGTCACGAGACCTAATTTCTAATTTTTTTAACAAGCGCATACAATAGGAAATATAACCGCAATTGCTCGCATGTTAAAATGTGAAAAAAAACACTTTACACGTTGTAAATTATTGAAATTTCTGATTTTATTGCATTTTTTGTTATAATATACAGACAGGACATGACGTATACATATAATAATGACATATTAGGAATCTGCCGAGTCTGACGGAAAGAACGATATATAATATGTCTGGGTCATATATTAAAATATGGCTTCAAAACGCGGTTAAACATGATGAGCGAAACCGGTAAAAATTACCTCAGCACAGAGGTGTGAAATGCCTCAGCAGCGAAAGGGTTAATAGCAAAATTAGTCTAGATCAGTGTTTCCCATCCCTGGTCCTCAGGACCCCCTAACAGGTCAGATTTTAAGGATCACCTTGGGGAAATGCAGACTGAATCCTGCAATCACTGAGCAGCAAATCATATCACCTGTGCTGTGCTTCAGATATCTGGAAAACCTGACCTGTTAGGGGTACTTGAGGACTGCAGTTGGGAACCACTGGTCTAGATTATTCACATCTTCCGCCAATTTTCCTAAACTTCACCTTTTAGAGAATAGACCTGAATGTGTGAAACATCACCCAATACTGAGGAGCTCAGCCATAAAGTATTCTCCCTTTACGAGTTTAAAGTGTATTTGTATACACGTTACTCTTAGAGATGTAAAATTTCAAGAAATTTTGAAGCCATGGGGAAAAACAAAATTCCTGTTTTTTTTCCAGAAAAATTGGAAAATTTTCAGAAAATTTAAAATTTTGTACCATGGAGTAGGTTTACAAATTAAAATTAATTTTGTCTCAATTGAAATAAAAGTACAGTTTACAGATGCATCAATATTTAATCTCCATGTTGAGGTTTGACTTTCGAGCGGTGCTTTAAAAAAGAGAAAAGGAAACAAAAGACACAACATATACAATACATGCAAAATTAATCTCATTTTCTGATCTATCATTTTCTGTTTCTTCTTTTTCTCCATATTTGTCATTTTTCTCATTGACTTCTAAAAACGTAAGGTTTGCACGGATTGAAACAAGCGTTTCTCCCCTTTCACATTTTAGTTTGTTCCTTGATTTGGTTTGAATATTACCAAACATAGAGCAGATTCTCTCACAGCAGCAGCAGAAGATGCAAGAATCTGCAGGAAGTGAGATGTCAGAGGTCGAGTTGTGCAGAGACCTTGCCACCATGTTGCAGGAGGGATATGATTTGCAGAATCCCAGACTGTGCTGGAGAGAACATTAATATGGATCAAATAGGGACAAATTTAACCTCTTAACTATCATCAACTGTATCCCAACAACCACTGTAGGAGGTACAAGATGGAGCTCCCAATCAAGCTAAACTGAAGCCTTTTCCCTGTAGCGCCCCCTAGAGGCTGAAATGCATATTTTTGTTGTCTGAGTATTGCATTGAGATGTGTTACTTGAATCGTATTCCAGGATTTGCTTGTCTTCAACTCAGAAAACTTGTAATGATTTAGGCCGGGGGCACACGAGGTGATTCCATGTGATGCTGTGATGGGGCCGGTCACACGCTGGTGCACGCGCACAAACTGCACGCGCAGCAAGCGTCCGTGTAGTGAACCTCTCCATTGATGCACTAAGAAGCGCATCAACGGAGCTGCAAAGCGCGATCCTATCTGATTTGCAGAGCGCAGCAGACTGCGCTCATCGGCAGCGTAGAGTGGAAGGAACGTCCACTCTCATGAACGTTCCTTCCACTCTGAAGTGTGCGTGTGTGAACCCGGCCTTAAGACTTTAAATAAAGCCTCAGAAGTCTTTAATTAAGGTCCTGATGTTATGATATATCATATGTCTAATATAGATTTAATAACATGTAGCGCTCACCCCCGGAGGAGCCGCTGAATAAACCTCGGGATAGTCTCACCGCACTAGGAATTATTACACACCAGCACTGTTGTGGGTTTTCTAGTTTTATATACTTTACTAAAAGATAACGTGTCATGAAATATAAATGTGCGTTGAATGAATTTACAGGATGTGTCACTCGGGAAAAACACGAGGCGAAAAAGAACGGTTAACCCTCTCAGTTCTGGAGTGTAAGTCCCGCAAAAATAGCTCAAATGTATATATACAAGGTCTAGGGTACCCGGGTGCTGTGTTCGACTGGCCAGTGAACGAAAAGAGCAATCTTCCACTAGTCACCGTTGGGGCCCTGTGAATTTAAACAATATTGCAAGCGTGCGTTTCTGTTATGGAACTTGTGGGCCTGGAGGCCTCTCACCCATCCGACGAACGAAACTGTCCAGCACTCGATGCCTCGACCAAAGGATCTTCTCCGCTGTGTACTGGGACTCTGTGCCACTGAATCTGTTCCCTGCTTGCCAAATCTCCGCAACTGGAACAATCGATCCGCCGCCTGCACTCCCAATCGATCGGCGCTGCCTCCTAACGCAGGGTCCTGCCGGAACCAGTTTGTCCTCCAAACCTCTCAGCGCTGGGTAGGTAGGTCACAGCATGATTTCTGTCTTGATCTCCAGCACCAGTAAGACAGCGTCTGCGGTCCGGCCTGGTTGCGATCCCTGACAGCTCCAACGTGCGTCCTCCACCTTTCACTGCTCCGCTCACTCTCCGCGCGCCAAACACGAGGCTCCCCAGCATATCCTCCTCTTTGTACCACCCACTTCCTGTCCTCACACAAAGGGTGATGGGAGATGGAGTCCACTCTGTCCAGCATATTCCACAATGTCTCCCTCTGGTGGCAGCAATAATTCAATGCACCAGAATACAGTTTTTAAAGCAGCACTACAAACATGTTTGTAATCTTAAGTGGTGGGGTCTGCGCTTCCTTCTGAGTCCTTTCTAGAAGTGAGTTGAAAGACGAAGCCAGATGTATTTTTCTACCATCCAGTGACGACACCTCAAATAAAGTAAATAAACATAGTGTAGCCTGTAAACCAACAACTCTTTCAAGAGAATTAATAAACCTTGGAGTTCAGCTTTAAGAAATATAGCATGGGCCGTAGATATATCATTGTTTGTAAAACACAGAAGATTTTAGGAACATTGTTCTATTTATTAGCATTTTTTAATATGTCTTTTAAGACACAACCAATTTGATGTCTGTAAAGTATAATAAGTGTTTTGCTTTTATTATTCACAAATTCTTTTGTCAAGATTTTAGATTGTCTGTTACGTATTTTAAACTTCCTGGTAATTTTATGTAATTTCGATCCCTGAATTACATATAAGACATATCACCAGGAATAAACAAACTGCTTTTTATAAGGGCTGTGAAGAAACCGCAAGTCCAGTCTGTGTGTCCTTTCATTTTTTTTTTTATTTTGCAAGCAAAAGCGTCACAAATCGACCAGCATGATTGGTCTCGCACGGCCAGATAGGCATGTACTCTTATATTAAGGATGTACGTTTCGATTCGGACCGATTTGTTTTTTTCACGAATCGGTCCAATTCGGTGCTTCGGATTCGGACGATTTTCCAAATTGGATCGGATCCGAAATCATCCATAACGAAAACATTTCGTTATTTCGTATGGACGTGAAATTTGTAAAATCGCAAGTCATTTTCGTTCCATTTCGGTCTTTTCGGACGTCGTATTTTTCGGTTCCATTGCACAACTTTATTTAATCATATTAAAATGTTATGAAAGGAACAAAAATTAACAAAACGATATAAAAAAACGCAAAAATACTGACTCAAAAAAAACAGAACAAATAAAATGATTTAAAACGAAAAACAATATTTAAAAAAATGAATGCAGCATATGAATCCGCACACTCCTGGGAAGCGTCTCTCTGCGGTGTAATTAATACAGCAGATGAATCCACACACTGTGGGGAAGTGCCTCTCTGCGGTATAATTAATGTATACGTTATATGTATAATGTATAATGTGGGATGTATGGGATGTACAGGGAGGGGTAGCACCTCTGGTGTAGGGCTGGTCGTGTCCTTTCAGGACAGCTCATCCACCTTTGGTCCCCACCTGTTGCTCAGCTCTCGCCTGTGGCTCCTAGTAGCTGTAGCATGCAGAACGGCCAACCCCGGGCAACAGCTTCGACATCTCCAGCGGAAGTCTACAAGGATGGCGGTACAGTGCTTGTCGACAAACTCACTCTGTTCCAGTCTTTCTGGAATCAAGGATCTCTTCCTCAGGAATTTAAAGATGCGTCCATCGTACATCTCTATAAGAGGAAAGGGAATCGACAAGTCTGTGATAATCACAGAGGAATATCACTGCTTTCCATCGCAGGCAAGATCCTTGCATGAGTATTGCTGAACCGCCTGACTGACCACCTGGAACAGGGATTATTACCAGAGACACAGTGCGGCTTCCGCAAAGAGCGCGGCACTGTGGACATGATCTTCGCAGCCCGACAGCTCCAAGAGAAGTGTCAAGAGCAGAATCGTGAATTGTATACCACCTTTGTAGATCTCACCAAGGCTTTCGACACCACCAGCCGCGAAGGTCTGTGGCGCATCATGTCGAAGTTTGGGTGCCCTGATAGATTCATCTTAATGGTACGTCACTTCCATGACGGCTTGTGTACTGGATGATGGAGAAGCTTCAGAGGCCTTTCCCATTACAAACGGCGTCAAGCAAGGCTGTGTGTTGGCACCGACCCTGTTTAGCATAATGTTTTCAGCTATGCTGTCAGAAGCCTTCCAGAACCCTTCCTTGGGAGTTAGCCTGAGATACAGGACCGATGGGAAGCTGTTCAACCTGCGTAGACTCCAGGCTGTCACCAAGGTAAAGGAGACTGTGCTACGAGACTTCCTTTTTGCTGATGACTGTGCCCTGAATGCTGGATCAGAGCAGGAAATGCAAGCCAGTGTGGACAAATTCTCAGCAGCATGCGACAACTTCGGCCTCCTTATTAACACAAAGAAGACCGAGGTGATGCATCAGCCAGCTCTGAAAGCCCAACATCAAGAGCCCACCATCACAGTGAAGGGACAAAAGCTGCAAGCAGTGGACCCATTTACATACCTAGGCAGCACCCTTTCCCACGCAGTGACAATTGACATTGAGGTCAACTGCAGAGTAGCCAAGGCAAGCTTTGCATTTGGCAGACTATTGACCAACGTATGGGACCGCCGTGGATTAAGCCTTGATACAAAGCTCAAAGTCTACCGAGCAGTAGTGTTAACTACCCTGATGTATGCCAGTGAGACGTGGACTGTATACAGGAGGCATGCTAGGCAACTGAATCGCTTCCACATGACATGCCTCCGCAGACTTCTTAGGATCCGGTGGCAGGATAAGGTGCCAGACACAGAAGTCCTTTCCAGAGTAGGCCTGCCATCAGTTTACACCCTGCTGATAAAAGCCCAGCACGCTGGGCAGGTCATGTTGCAAGGATGCCCGATCATCGCATCCCTAAACAGCTCCTCTACGGTGAGCTGTCTCAAGGAAAGCGGTAGCACGGGGGACAAAGGAAGTGATACAAAGATACACTGAAAGCCTCCTTCAAGTCCATGGATATTGATATCACCTCCTGGGAAATCTTGGCACAAGATCGATTGACATGGCGCGCGCTGATCCTCCAAGGCTGCCAGATATTTGAGGAAAGAAGAGCAACCATAGCACAAGAGAAGCGAGCACTTCGCAAAGCCAGAACTGCAAATGTTGCAACAGTGGTACCCACACATGTCTGCTCGACGTTTGGCAGAACATTTCGTGCTCGAATAGGCCTCATCAGCCATCTGTGGACACACCGTGGACAACCCACAGCCTGCTAGATGTCAAGGTCCTCATCGAATACAATGGACGAACATCATCAATGTATAATGTATGTGTTATAGTATACAGACCTGTATACATATACATTTAACTTAAAATGCCATAAAATTTGAATTTTCAATAATTTACAAGGTGTAAAGTGTTTTTTTTTTCACATTTTAACATGCGAGCGTTTACGGTTATATTGTGTATGAATTGCGCTTGTTAAAAAAATTAGAGATGGGGGACTTGTTACATACATTTTTTTTGGGGGAAAATTACACGATTTTTAACAAACGCAACATATAAAAATACAAAAATCGTTAGTGCAGCATCATTGTTCATATTATAATTGAAATGGGAACAATATTGCTGCATTAGCAAAACAAAACAAAACCTTTTTTTTAAATTTATTTATTTGTTAAGAAAATTATTATTATTAAAATTATTTTTAATTTTTTTCTTAACTTTTAACATGATCATATTTGGTATGGTTGGAAAGGCCATTCTCTGGCCGATCCAACGATACCAAATAGTAACCCCTAGCTACCACAGATCGGGAGATAGGGGGTTCAGTGGAACCCCTTATCTCCACCATTGGTGGCAACTAGGGGTTAACTCCAGAACTTACTCTATCCGAGGTCCCGATGTGAAACATCGGAACTTTGGATAGATTTCGACTATTTTTTCTCACTTCGGGATAGTCGAAATCTATCCAAATACCCGATATTTCACATCGGGACCTCGGATAGAGTAAATCTGCCGTTAAACACATAATTTTGAAAAGAAAGTGTAAATGGTGAATTTTCGAAAATTTTGAACTCTGAATGACTTAATTCGGTGACCACTTCACCTAATTTAGGGGTTAACCCTTACTAAATTTATTGGTAATAGATGAAGTGAGAAGATTTTTTAAAAACAATTACTTTATTAATGAAATTAAGACATGAAAATGGTGTAATACAACAGTCATTCATTCAGTCATACCAGTATACGCTTTTGTGTACACGCCACAATGTTGCAATTGTTTCGTATGTTGGTGCTACAATTAATAAAGCTTGGACGTCTCAAATCTTACGAATATCGTTTTTGTTCTTTTTGGATGAGCGTTTGCAAAGCATCTATCATGTCAATATGGACCCTAATTTTATTTCTATATATTCTTGTGTTACTGAGACCGAATGGAATATATCTAGTGGCTAATGGTTTCTTGGTTGATTGGGCGGACGCTGTTCACCCTGTGATTGATCTATACAGCTCAGTTCATCGATCTTTTGTATAACGAGTCACCTCAGCTATATTCGCTTTAAATATACCCTTGAATGATCAGGGGGAGAAGGATTCACATTTGAGGCTATTAAGCCTCCTTATTAGTTTGGGATCTGAACGGTGGCAAAACTGCTAGTGCGCACAGATATCAATGAACACATAGGATGATTAAATTAACCACTAAATTGGAATGTATTTCAGTCTGAATGCTCAATTGAATGTGCAGGCAGTGTGTTTGTCACGGTGTTATATATACAGTTGTGTTCAAAATGATTTAACCCCCACTGAAATTGAGTGTTTTGGCCAATTTGACATTGATTTTGATCATTCCATCATCTTGCTTACAATTAAATCAAAGAGGCACGTGTAGGTCAGACAAATATAACATAACATTTATAATGAAATAACCACAAATGTCTTTTCTGTGCTCACATCATTATCAGTTTTATTCAACCCCCAAGTGACATTCAATCTTAGTACTTATAACTGTAAAAGGATGTTGTACTAACAGCTTTTTAACGTGAAGCATAGCTTGACACAAGTGTCTTGCAGCGATCTACGGGTATCTTCGCCCATTCGTCATGGGCAAAAGCCTCCAGTTCAGTCACATTCTTAGGCTTGCGCACTGCAACTGCTTTCTTTAAGTCCCACCAGAGGTTCTCAATCGGATTTAAGTCAGGTGACTGCGATGGCCACTCCAAAATGTTCCAGCCTTTAATCTGCAACCATGCTCTAGTGGACTTGGAGGTATGCTTGGGATCATTGTCCTGTTGAAAGGTCCAACATATCCCAAGTCTCAGGTTTGTGACGGACTGCATCACATTGTCATCCAATATCTCCTGGTACTAAAGAGAATTCGTGGTACCTTGCACATGCTGAAGCTTCCCTGTACCTGCAGAAGCAAAACAGCCCCAAAGCATGATTGACCACCCGCCATGCTTCACAGTAGGCAAGGTGTTCTTTTCTTCATAGGCCTTGTTCTTCCTCCTCCAAACATAGCGTTGATCCATGGGCCCAAACAGTTCTAATTTTGTTTCATCAGTCCACAGAACACTATCCCAAAACTTCTGTGGTTTGTCCACATGACTTTTGGCATACTGCAGTCGACTCTTCTTATTCTTTGGAGACAGCAAGGGGGTGCGCCTGGGAGTTCTGGCATGGAGGCCTTCATAACGCAGTGTGCGCCGTATTGTCTGAGCTGAAACTTCAGTACCCACATCTGACAAATCTTTTCTCAGTTCCTCAGCAGACACACAGGGACTTTTCTCCACTCTACGCTTCAGGTAGCGCACAGCAGTCGAAGTCAGCATCTTCTTTCTGCCACGACCAGGTAGCGTTTCAACAGTGCCCTTTGCCTTGAATTTGCGAATGATGCTTCCTATGGTCTCTCTTGGTATGTTTAACATCTTTGCAATCTTCTTATAGCCATTGCCCTTCCTGTGAAGAGTAATCACCTCTTCTCTTGTCTTCCTGGACCATTCTCTTGACTTCACCATGTTTGTTACCACACCAGTAAATGTCTAGAAGGAGCTGAGTATCACAGTCATTTTAAAGCTGCCTAATTGGTGCTTATTATGCTTTATTGCTGCTCCGTGACATCCACAGGTGTTTTCAATACCTGATTGAAAACACTTGAATGAACCTCTGTTCTTCAGAGTGGTAGTCTTTAAGGGGTTGAATAATTGTGTCAATGAAGAATTCACAAAAGAAACATTTACTACTGTATTACAAAACCAATTGATGTCATTTTAGTTGCATATGGTTCTTTAAAAAGTCCTTGTAGGATTTCATTCTGAATACAATTACAAATGTACACTAAATTCCCTAAAACCCTTTACAGCATTGGGGGTTGAATAATTTTGAACACAACTGTATACTGATAAGGAACCAGGTGTAATGAAGACTTGGTCTGTACAATATGACTGTAGAAGATAAGGTTAGACGTCGCCAAACTGGTCTTGGAAATTTTTATTTAGGAATATTAGCGTGGTTGAGGTCACAGGCAGGGATTCAGCAACTTGGGTGATAGAATATAACGTTGTTGAGGTCACAGACAAAAGTTCAGCAACTTGGGTGGCAAGAGATAGCGTGGTCGAGGTCACAGGCAAACGTTCAGCAACTTGGGCAGCAGAAGATAGCGTTGTTGAGGTCACAGGCAAAAGTTCAGCAACTTGGGTGGCAAGAGATAGCGTGGTCGAGGTCACAGGCAAACGTTCAGCAACTTGGGCAGCAGAAGATAGCGTTGTTGAGGTCACAGGCAAAAGTTCAGCAACTTGGGTGGCAAGAGATAGCGTGGTCGAGGTCACAGGCAAACGTTCAGCAACTTGGGCAGCAGAAGATAGCGTTGTTGAGGTCACAGGCAAAAGTTCAGCAACTTGGGTGGCAAGAGATAGCGTGGTCGAGGTCACAGGCAAAAGTTCAGCAACTTGGGCAGCAGAAGATAGCGTTGTTGAGGTCACAGACAAAAGTTCAGCAACTTGGGTGGCAAGAGATAGCGTGGTCAAGGTCACAGGCAAAAGTTCAGCAACTTGGGCAGCAGAAGATAGCGTTGTTGAGGTCACAGGCAAAGGTCCGGCAACTTGGGCAGCAGAAGATAGCGTTGTTGAGGTCACAGGCAAAAGTTCAGCAACTTGGGCAGCAGCAGATAGCGTTGTTGAGGTCACAGGCACAGGTTCAGCAATTTAGGCATCAGGATAAAGCGGCTAGGATAGAATGGTTAGCTCAAGGTAGGAAGGACAATAATTGAGCAATGACTTACCCAGCAAACCTCTCTTTTATGGGCCTCTGATTGGTGTGCGATTGATCTCAGGTGCTCTCTGAGTATATCTCTGTAACCCCGGCACTCCTCCGATGACATCATCGAGATGCTGATCTTTACACACATACGAGACACTCTGGTGGCCAGTTTAAGGTAAGGAGATATTTCTGAATAGTGTTGATAATGGAGGAAGTGTGGTAGGTTCGTGACAGTGTTCCAATTGCAAAAGACGGAATAAACGGCAATATTCCCGCTGTAATCATGAGATAATGGGCATACAGAACCAGGTACCGATTGTTCGATTGTGGAAATATATATATATGGATCTTGGCACACAGATCTATAGAGTATAAACACCAGTTACATTTGATGTAAAGAGTTCTGAATTTTTTGTAATCTTAGAAAAGAGGAGGGAGGCAGTAATATCAGGCTATAACATAGCCACTGCACTTCTTATTAACCCCTTGTTACCGCCGATCAATGGGCAATGCTAATTCTGAATTTTGCATCGCACGGCAAACGTTGGCTATAATGGCTATGAGTATATGAGTTGTATCATTCCTTATGTGCACCTCTTATCCCCCAGTTCTCATCAATTCAAGAAGGCCGCAGTAAAGCTTCCATATAGCAGCACACACTGGTTGTACACACTCGCTGCGGAGAGTGACCATGTTAAAAGTTGAGAAAAAAAAGAAAAAAATAAATAATGAAATATATATATAAAAAAAAATTGCTATTGCAGTAATATTGTTCTCATTTCAATTATAATGTGAACAATGATGCTGCACTAACGATTTTTGTATGGGTTGCGTTTGTTAAAAATCGTGTGATTTTTCCCCAAAAAAATGTATGTAACAAGTCCCCCATCTCTAATTTTTTTAACAAGCGCAACTCATACAAAATATAACCGTAAACACTCGCATGTTAAAATGTGGGGAAAAAAAACACTTTACACCTTGTAAATTATTGAAAATTTAAACTGTATTGCATTTTAAGTTATAATATACAGACAGGATACATATACATATAACACAGACGTATACATTAATTATACCACAGAGAGGCGCTTGTTCCCCGCAGTGTGCGTATTCATATGCTGCATTAATTATACTGCGCAGAGAGGCGCTTGTTCCCCGCAGTGTGCGTATTCATATGCTGCATTAATTATACCGCGCAGAGGCACTTGTTCCCCGCAGTGTGCGTATTCATATGCTGCATTAATTATACTGCGCAGAGAGGCGCTTGTTCCCCGCAGTGTGCGTATTCATATGCTGCATTAATTATACCGCGCAGAGGCGCTTGTTCCCCGCAGTGTGCGTATTCATATGCTGCATTAATTATACCGCGCAGAGAGGCGCTTGTTCCCCGCAGTGTGCGTATTCATATGCTGCATTAATTATACCGCGCAGAGGCGCTTGTTCCCCGCAGTGTGCGTATTCATATGCTGCATTAATTATACCGTGCAGAGGCACTTGTTCCCCGCAGTGTGCGTTTTCATATGCTGCATTAATTATACCGCAGAGAGGCGCTTGTTCTCCGCAGTGTGCGTATTCATATGCTGCATTAATTATACCGCAGAGAGGCGCTTGTTCCCTGCAGTGTGCGTATTCATATGCTGCATTAATTATACCGCGCAGAGAGGCGCTTGTTCCCCGCAGTGTGCGTATTCATATGCTGCGTTAATTATACCACGCAGAGAGGTGATTGTTCCCCGCAGTGTGCGTATTCATATGCTGCGTTAATTATACCACGCAGAGAGGTGATTGTTCCCCGCAGTGTGCGTATTAATATGCTGCGTTAATTATACCACACAGAGAGGCGTTTGTTCCCCGCAGTGTGCATATTCATATGCTGCATTAATTATACCGCAGAGAGGCGCTTGTTCTCCGCAGTGTGCGTATTCATATGCTGCATTAATTATACCGCAGAGAGGCGCTTGTTCCCTGCAGTGTGCGTATTCATATGCTGCATTAATTATACCGCGCAGAGAGGCGCTTGTCCCCGCAGTGTGCGTATTCATATGCTGCGTTATTATACCACGCAGAGAGGTGATTGTTCCCCGCAGTGTGCGTATTAATATGCTGCGTTAATTATACCACACAGAGAGGCGTTTGTTCCCCGCAGTGTGCATATTCATATGCTGCATTAATTATACCGCAGAGAGGCGCTTGTTCCCTGCAGTGTGCGTATTCATATGCTGCATTAATTATACCGCGCAGAGAGGCGCTTGTTCCCCGCAGTGTGCGTATTCATATGCTGCGTTAATTATACCACGCATAGAGGTGATTGTTCCCCGCAGTGTGCGTATTCATATGCTGCGTTAATTATACCACGCAGAGAGGTGATTGTTCCCCGCAGTGTGCGTATTAATATGCTGCGTTAATTATACCACACAGAGAGGCGTTTGTTCCCCGCAGTGTGCGTATTCATATGCTGCATTAATTATACCGCAGAGAGGCGCTTATTCCCCACAGTGTGTGCATTCATATGCTGCATTAATTATACCACGCAGAGAGGCGCTTGTTCCCCGCAGTGTGCGTATTCATATGCTGCATTAATTATACAGCGCAGAGAGGCGCTTGTACCCCGCAGTGTGCGTATTCATATGCTGCATTAATTATACAGCGCAGAGAGGCGCTTGTCCCCGCAGTGTGCGTATTCATATGCTGCATTAATTATACCGCGCAGAGAGGCGCTTGTTCCCCGCAGTGTGCGGATGCATATGCTGCGTTAATTATACCGCGCAGAGAGGCGCTTGTTCCCCGCAGTGTGCGGATGCATATGCTGCATTAATTATACCGCAGAGAGGCGCTTGTTCCTCTCAGTGCTGCGTATACATATGCTGCATTAATTATACCGCGCAGAGAGGCGCTTCCCTGCAGTGTGTGGATTCATATGCTGCATTAATTATACCGCAGAGAGGTGCTTGTTCCCCGCAGTGTGTGGATTCATATGCTGCATTAATTATACCGCAGAGAGGTGCTTGTTCCCCGCAGTGTGCGTATACATATGCTGCATTAATGATACCGCGCAGAGAGGCGCTTGTTCCCAGCAGTGTGCGTATACATATGCTGCATTAATTATACCGCGCAGAGAGGCGCTTGTCCCCGCAGTGTGCGTATTCATATGCTGCGTTAATTATACCGCGCAGAGAGGCGCTTGTTCCCCGCAGTGTGCGTATTCATATGCCACATTAATTATACCGCGCAGAGAGGCGCTTGTTCCCCGCAGTGTGCGTATTCATATGCTGCATTAATTATACCGCGCAGAGAGGCGCTTGTTCCCCGCAGTGTGCGTATTCATATGCTGCATTAATTATACCGCGCAGAGAGGCGCTTGTTCCCCGCAGTGTGCGTATTCATATGCTGCATTAATTATACCGCGCAGAGAGGTGCTTGTTCCCCGCAGTGTGTGTATTCATATGCTGCATTAATTATACCGCAGAGAGGCGCTTGTTCCCCGCAGTGTGCGTATTCATATGCTGCATTAATTATGCCGCTCAGAGAGGTGCTTGTTCCCCGCAGTGTGTGTATTCATATGCTGCATTAATTATACCGCGCAGAGAGGTGCTTGTTCCCCGCAGTGTGTGTATTCATATGCTGCATTAATTATACCGCGCAGAGAGGCGCTTGTTCCCCGCAGTGTGCGTATTCATATGCTGCATTAATTATACCGCGCAGAGAGGTGCTTGTTCCCCGCAGTGTGTGTATTCATATGCTGCATTAATTATACCGCAGAGAGGCGCTTGTTCCCCGCAGTGTGCGTATTCATATGCTGCATTAATTATACCGCGCAGAGAGGCGCTTGTTCCCCGCAGTGTGCGTATTCATATGCTGCATTAATTATCGCGCAGAGAGGCGCTTGTTCCCAGCAGTGTGCGTATTCATATGCTGCATTAATTTACCGCGCAGAGAGGTGCTTGTTCCCGCAGTGTGTGTTCATATGCTGCATTAATTAACCGCAGAGAGGCGCTTGTTCCCCGCAGTGTGCGTATTCATATGCTGCATTAATTATGCCGCTCAGAGAGGTGCTTGTTCCCCGCAGTGTGTGTTCATATGCTGCATTAATTATACCGCGCAGAGAGGTGCTTGTTCCCGCAGTGTGTGTATTCATATGCTGCATTAATTATACCGCGCAGAGAGGCGCTTGTTCCCCGCAGTGTGCGTATTCATATGCTGCATTAATTATACCGCGCAGAGAGGTGCTTGTTCCCGCAGTGTGTGTATTCATATGCTGCATTAATTATACCGCAGAGAGGCGCTTGTTCCCCGCAGTGTGCGTATTCATATGCTGCATTAATTATACCGCGCAGAGAGGCGCTTGTTCCCGCAGTGTGCGTATTCATATGCTGCATTAATTATACCGCGCAGAGAGGCGCTTGTTCCCCGCAGTGTGCGTTTTATGCTGCATTAATTATACCGCGCAGAGAGGTGCTTGTCCCCGGTGTGTGTATTCATATGCTGCATTAATTATACCGCAGAGAGGCGGTGTTCCCCGCAGTGTGCGTATTTATGCTGCATTTATACCGCGCAGAGGTGCTTGTTCCCCGCAGTGTGTGTATTCATATGCTGCATTAATTATACCGCAGAGAGGCGCTTGTTCCCGCAGTTGTAGTATTATGCTGCATTAATTATACCGCTCAGAGAGGCGCTTGTTCCCGCAGTGTGCGTATTCATATGCTGCATTAATTATACCGCAGAGAGGCGCTTGTTCCGCCGAGTGGCGTATTCATATGCTGCATTAATTATACCGCTCAGAGAGGCGCTTGTTCCCCGCAGTGTGCGTATTCATATGCTGCATTAATTATACCGCGCAGAGAGGCGCTTGTTCCCCGCAGTGTGCGAATTCATATGCTGCATTAATTATACCGCGCAGAGAGGCGCTTGTTCCCCGCAGTGTGCGTATTCATATGCTGCAATAATTATACCGCGCAGAGAGGTGCTTGTTCCCCGCAGTGTGTGTATTCATATGCTGCATTAATTATACCGCAGAGAGGCGCTTGTTCCCCGCAGTGTGCGTATTCATATGCTGCATTAATTATCGCGCAGAGAGGTGCTTGTTCCCCGCAGTGTGTGTATTCATATGCTGCATTAATTATACCGCAGAGAGGCGCTTGTTCCCCGCAGTGTGCGTATTCATATGCTGCATTAATTATGCCGCTCAGAGAGGTGCTTGTTCCCGCAGTGTGGTATTCATATGCTGCATTATATTATACCGCGCAGAGAGGTGCTTGTTCCCCGCAGTGTGTGTATTCATATGCTGCATTAATTATACCGCGCAGAGAGGCGCTTGTTCCCCGCAGTGTGCGTATTCATATGCTGCATTAATTATACCGCGCAGAGAGGTGCTTGTTCCCCGCAGTGTGTGTATTCATATGCTGCATTAATTATACCGCAGAGAGGCGCTTGTTCCCCGCAGTGTGCGTATTCATATGCTGCATTAATTATACCGCGCAGAGAGGCGCTTGTTCCCCGCAGTGTGCGTATTCATATGCTGCATTAATTATACCGCGCAGAGAGGCGCTTGTTCCCCGCAGTGTGCGTATTCATATGCTGCAATAATTATACCGCGCAGAGAGGTGCTTGTTCCCCGCAGTGTGTGTATTCATATGCTGCATTAATTATACCGCAGAGAGGCGGTGTTCCCCGCAGTGTGCGTATTCATATGCTGCATTAATTATACCGCGCAGAGAGGTGCTTGTTCCCCGCAGTGTGTGTATTCATATGCTGCATTAATTATACCGCAGAGAGGCGCTTGTTCCCCGCAGTGTGCGTATTCATATGCTGCATTAATTATACCGCTCAGAGAGGCGCTTGTTCCCCGCAGTGTGCGTATTCATATGCTGCATTAATTATACCGCAGAGAGGCGCTTGTTCCCCGCAGTGTGCGTATTCATATGCTGCATTAATTATACCGCTCAGAGAGGCGCTTGTTCCCCGCAGTGTGCGAATTCATATGCTGCATTAATTATACCGCTCAGAGAGGCGCTTGTTCCCCGCAGTGTGCGTATTCATATGCTGCATTAATTATACCGCTCAGAGAGGCGCTTGTTCCCCGCAGTGTGCGTATTCATATGCTGCATTAATTATACCGCAGAGAGGCGCTTGTTCCCCGCAGTGTGCGTATTCATATGCTGCATTAATTATACCGCGCAGAGAGGCGCTTGTTCCCCGCAGTGTGCGTATTCATATGCTGCATTAATTATACCGCTCAGAGAGGCGCTTGTTCCCCGCAGTGTGCGTATTCATATGCTGCATTAATTATACCGCAGAGAGGCGCTTGTTCCCCGCAGTGTGCGTATTCATATGCTGCATTAATTATACCGCGCAGAGAGGCGCTTGTTCCCCGCAGTGTGCGAACATATGCTGCATTAATTATACCGCGCAGAGAGGCGCTTGTTCCCCGCAGTGTGCGTATTCATATGCTGCAATAATTATACCGCGCAGAGAGGTGCTTGTTCCCCGCAGTGTGTGTATTCATATGCTGCATTAATTATACCGCAGAGAGGCGCTTGTTCCCCGCAGTGTGCGTATTCATATGCTGCATTAATTATACCGCGCAGAGAGGTGCTTGTTCCCCGCAGTGTGTGTATTCATATGCTGCATTAATTATACCGCAGAGAGGCGCTTGTTCCCCGCAGTGTGCGTATTCATATGCTGCATTAATTATACCGCTCAGAGAGGCGCTTGTTCCCCGCAGTGTGCGTATTCATATGCTGCATTAATTATACCGCAGAGAGGCGCTTGTTCCCCGCAGTGTGCGTATTCATATGCTGCATTAATTATACCGCGTAGAGAGGCGCTTGTTCCCCGCAGTGTGCGTATTCATATGCTGCATTAATTATACCGCGCAGAGAGGCGCTTGTTCCCCGCAGTGTGCGAATTCATATGCTGCATTAATTATACCGCGCAGAGAGGCGCTTGTTCCCCACAGTGTGCGTATTCATATGCTGCATTATTTTTTTTCGTTTTAAGCCATTTTATTTTTTCATTTCTGATAGTTTTGTTCATCTTTTTTTCCGTTTTAAAACCTTTTATTCTGGTTTTTATTTTTAAAGTTAGACCATTTGGGTCAGTTTTGGGTTTTCTAAATCATTTTGTTAATTTTTGTTTCTTTCATACCATTTTAATATGATTACATAAAGTTGTGCTATGCATATTCATAAGAAAAAAGGATCTTTATTCAATAAAAAAAACAATAGAAATCGGCAGAATTACCGTATCGACAGAATTACCGTATCGACAGAAATATTGGATCCGAAAAACCATTAGTTTCAGTCAAAAGGAATAGACACTTTGAAATGAGGAGAACAGACGTTTCAAAATTTCCGATATTACGAAAAAAAGTCGATACGAAAAACGATCCGATAACACGAAAATGGCCGTAATCACGGAAAAAAAGTTGATACGAAAAACGAGCTGAAACGAGCCGAAAAAGAAAATCGTCCGAAACTATAAGTTAGAAAATCCGAACGAAACGAACCGTAAAAAAATCAAAATAAAAAAAAAAAAATCGGTGCACATCTCTATTCGAGAGGAACCAACGGTTGAGTGGTTGCATTCCCAGGATTATACACATTTTATACATTCTAATATGGCGCCGCATGGAAGAAAAGCCTACTGGGAGTTGCAGAGGTTTTATATGTTAATCCTCTATCTACATCACGATTGCTGTGTATTAAGGATATAATAGATGTGCACCTTACAGCAGTATTTAAATAATCCAAATAATGGGTAAATTCCCACAAGAATTACTACAGGCTAATATAATCCCTTTATTAAAACCCAACAAAGAGCCGGATGAAAAAGATTATCCACCTATATCTCTTATTAATGGCGACACAAACTTAGATTCAGATAAACTGACATCAAAACTTAAACTAACTCTCCCGAGTCTAATAGAAAAGGATCAGGTGTGTTTTGTTATTAAAAGATCCTCTCTCAATCATATACGCAGACTAATTCATATATTAGATCTGGCCCATAGACAAAGCTTTCCTCTTTTAATGCTCAAACAAACAGAATTGGTGCTCTTTCCAAAATAGAGGCAAATAAGTGACAAGAAAAATAATGAAAAAGACCTGTGGATCTCAGACTCGTCCCCTCCAACAGACGTTTCAAGGAATGAATAAAAGATAATGTATCGAGATCTATACAGGACAATATGAAAAATGAAGAATCATAGCGTTATATGTTAAGACAGTGGTGTATCATGACACGCCCCCTGTAAAAAACGCACTCACGAGATGTAAAGTGAATGATCGCATATACAGATTACCCGTTTCAAGGGTGTTTGGAAAGGCCCAGGATATCACCATCAGCGGGAAAACTCCACCTGGATCGTCATCAGCGGGTACACTCCACCTGGGTCACTAGCTAGTACTGGACCAGAGAGACAGAACTTCAATCGCCAATGCAGTAAAAAAAGGATGTTTATTCCATAAAATCCGACGCGTTTCGTTGGTAACACACCAACTTCATCAGGGATATAATACATACAGGCAAACCCCCCTCTTTTTATTCCAACACGGCTATTAGTATTAATAGCTCACATGCAAAGAAATGGTTAACGAATGTACCTAAAAGCCAATTGACTAGGTTACGTAGAAATTGCTCAGAGATTGAAACTTTCAAAGATCAAAGTGATTGGATAAAAAATAAATATATACAGAAGGGGTACGATGGAGAGAAATTTGATAGAGATAAGGAGGATATTTTAAGAAAAGATAGAAAAGATTTCATAACAGAAAAAATAGAAATTGATAAAGGGGAGGATAACTTTAACTTGTCCTTCATCACTAAATTTAACCCTCATGCCAACAAAATTAGAAATGTTTTGAATAAACACTGGCATATCCTTCGAGCGGACAAGCTCCTTAGGGATGTCCTGCCAGCCAGACCCAGTATCATTTTTAAAAGAGCGTCTAATTTGAAGAATATCCTAGCTCCTACATTGTTGCCTAAGAAGAAGGTAGAATATAATGAGAACATGTTTATTAAAAGAGAATGAGGCTTCTACAAATGTGGTAGGTGCAAAGCATGCACACATATAGGAAAGAAGACTAGCTTTATTAGTACTCATTCAGGTAAAGTCTTTAAAATTAAACAATTTATTTATTGTAGAAGTAAGGGGGTCATTTACCTCCTTACATGTGGCTGTGGATTGCAGTATGTGGGCAGGACCACCAGGGAACTTAAGATTAGAATTTTGGAGCATTTAAATAACATTCGAAATAAAAAAGAACATAGTGTTGCGGAACATTGTAACAATTGTCCCCTTTTTTCTTTCCTGAGTTTAAATTGGTGCGGCATAGAGCTGGTTAAACCTAACTGGAGAGGAGGAGATTTCATAAAAATTTTAGCCCAAAAAGAAAGTAGATGGATTTTTGAGATGGGTACCTGGATAGAAGGGGGTCTCAACTTAGATATAGATGTCATGAACTGTTTGTGAATCACTAGAAATCATTTCTCCCCCTTTTTTTCCTTCTTTTTATTCATTTGCCTGTTTTTTAGATTTTGATTTTTTAGATTTAGCTTTTATCTGTATTTTGTACTGATTTTCTGTTGTGTAATTTAAGCCCTTCTCTTTTTATCCATGGTATATCGGGCCGCCATTGTATATATTTAACATCATCGTGCTCCGCAAAATATCGGCGCTTATATGGCTGGACTGTGAGAACTGACAAGCGAGATCACATATGTGACTGCACCAAGATGGCGGAGTTCTGAAGCATGGACCATCCTTTGCCTGCACTAAGATGGAGGACAGGAAATGAGCTAGCGCGAGCTTTGGGAGAACCGGAAGCCGGAAGTATCTCTGAGGAACCGGAAGCCGGAAGTATCTCTGATGTACAGCGGTGATTACAGCGTAGAAACGATTGGATCATTTCTTGGGATGGGAATTATAAAAAGAGGGGGGTTTGCCTGTATGTATTATATCCCTGATGAAGTTGGTGTGTTACCAACGAAACGCGTCGGATTTTATGGAATAAACATCCTTTTTTTACTGCATTGGCGATTGAAGTTCTGTCTCTCTGGTCCAGTACTAGCTAGTGACCCAGGTGGAGTGTACCCGCTGATGACGATCCAGGTGGAGTTTTCCCGCTGATGGTGATATCCTGGGCCTTTCCAAACACCCTTGAAACGGGTAATCTGTATATGCGATCATTCACTTTACATCTCGTGAGTGCGTTTTTTACAGGGGGCGTGTCATGATACACCACTGTCTTAAGTAACATATAACGCTATGATTCTTCATTTTTCATATTGTCCTGTATAGATCTCGATACATTATCTTTTACTCTTTTAATGCTCACCTTAGACGCCGAGAAAGCTTTCTATATCGTAAACTGGAGATTTCTGTCTCTTTCTCTGGAAATTTTGGATTTACCAGATGGTATTTAAGCGCTGTATTAGCACTATATACCTGTCCAACTGCTAGAATCACTGGTCCAGGGATTATCTCCCCATGGTTTATGGTTAACGCCACCCTTCAGGGTTGAACCCTGTGCCACATAATCTAAAATTAAATGTGCAATAACTTCAAAACCAAACCGGCACAAACGTTGGTTTTTGCAGCACAAACCAGCACAAACGAATGTGTATTTTTATTCAGGTTTTACAAACATGGGGTGCCAACTTCACACAGCTCTCGTCTGCCTGATGTTTTAGCAACAAGATTGTTTTATCCCATAGGCTTCAATGTTAAAAATATTCCCGTTTTAATTCAATATCTAATAAACCGTTGCTTATAATATTCTGCAGTAAAAAGTTTATTTTTTAGATCTTTTTAAACATTTTTTTTTTAAAAAATTCAAAATTTATTTTTTCGAACTTTTTGCGAACTGCCTGAAAAGTTCAAAGTTCGCCGAACGGCCGAACGGGCAGTGTTCGAATCGAACTCATGTTCGAATGGAACCGAATGCCCATCACTAGTCGGGAATCACGTCAGGAAAATCGGTCGATTATGATTCTGGAACCGACGCGAAGGGTTCCCCTGAAAAAGAGGGCATAACTATGAGATTAAGTGGTAGGCTGGAAATAGAAAATGTCGGCAGATAATTACATGGATACTTTACCTGGATTTATCTTTTGTTTAGGATAGCCTTATGCCTATCCCATGTCTGCTTAAATTCAATTACTGTTTTTTTTTTTGTTTTTTTGTATTTAAAAGATTTTTATTTTGCAAAGCAAAAAGAAGTCACAAACCGACCATCATAGTTGACCTCGCAGTGCCAAATATTGTACTCTCATAAAACTCCTAACATAAAAAGGGGGGAGGGGGGGGTCACAGGAAAAATCAGCAAGAAGTCGAAAAGTAGGGGGGGGGAGGGGGTCAAAGCAAAAGTCAGCGAAAAGAAGAAACTTTGGGAACACAAAACTAAAGTCTCAAAATTTATCCCCGGCCGGGGGAATGTCATCAAGAAAAAATAAAATAGTGGCCGAAGCGTCTCCGGACCAGCAGGATAAAGATTAAACAGCAAGAGGAGAATCCAAATAAGAGTCATCGGTGTGAGAGAAAATGGTCGCAGGAGAAAAAACAACAGGTCATCCAGAAAATAAAAGACTCATCACCCCGTGTCCCGAAATGGTAGCTTACGTAAGACAGGTAGTACAGTGCATGCGAGACCGGGGCTTCCAAGCACAGCGAGCCTGCAGTCACAAAGCTGACCTCCAAGTTGCCTCTGGACCCGACTCTCTTCATACTCTCTTCCGTCAGATGCTCGGGGTACAGCTGCACGTGTCAGTGGGTACCGCGGTGCCGTCTGAACGGCCATCGGCAGGGGGTCAGTCTCCGCAGGCTTATGTCTGGAGTACGGCATCTCCGGGTCCGGTGAATCCAGCGCCACCTGGACGTCGCGAGACTCCAGCTCACCCCTTCCAGACAGCCCCAGGGTCAGCGTCCCAGTCAGGTCGCCGATCCCGACGCACCTCTCCATAGCATCAGTCACGGTCCAGCGGGGTCCAGCGGGGCACGAGGTCGGATCTTCTCCGAGAGCATCTACCTCCTGGATCCCTGCATCCACTCTCCGGTCTGCGGTCACCCGGCCAGTCCTCCACGTGGCCATCAGTCGCCCCCACGAGCCTTGGGAAATCGGGCTCTCTTCCTCCCCCCCATCTGCGCCAAGCAGGCCTCAAGGGCCACAAACGCAGCTTCCATGCCACCGGTGGGGGGGGGGGTCCGCTCCAGGCCGCTCCATCCCACTCGCTCCGTCAATATCAGGTCCCCAGGCATCGCAGATACAGCCGGAAGACAGGGGCCCTCCATCCTCTCAGTCTGCATCCACCAAGCACCGGGTCAGGCTCTCTACAAGTGGAGCAGGAGGGACAACGAGCACCCGGAGGCAGATGGGTAGGCCGCAAGATGGCCGCCAGGGAAACAGACCCGCGGGGCTAAAACTCTGCTGTGCTCCGGGTGGGGGGCAAAAAACGGTCACCGGAGCAATCCCCGTTATGGCTAGCCGTCCAGGGACCCTAATAATGGGCAAGTTGATGAGGGGCTCCAGCTAAAAAAAAACCAATATCAGGCGAATCCAGCAGAGCTCCCTCATGACACGTCTTGTCCCTTTCAGAGCCAGCCACGCCCACCCCTCAATTACTGGTTTGGCCTCTACCACTTCAACTGGAAGGCTGTTCCATGTATCCACCACCCTCTCAGTAAAATAATGCTTCCTGATGTTACTTTTAAACCTTTGCCCCTCTAATCTAAGAGTATGTCCTCTTGTTTTGCTACTTTGTTTCCTTTTAAATATACTCCCTTCCTCTACCTTGTGGATTCCCTTTACGTATTTAAATGTTTCTATCATATCTCCTCTGTCTCGTCTTTTTTCCAAGCTGTACATGTTAAGATCATTAAGCCTTTCCTGGTAACTTTTCTCCTTCAAGCCGTACACCATTTTAGTAGCCCTTCTCTGAACTCTCTCTAAGATGTCTATATCCTTCTGGAGATACGGTCTCCAGTACTGCACACAGTACTCCAAGTGAGGTCTCACCAGTGCTCTGTACAGTGGCATGAGCACTTCCCTTTTCCTACTGCTAATACCTCTCCCTACACAACCAAGCATTCTGCTAGCATTTCCTGCTGCTCTATTACATTGACTACTTACCCTTAGATCCTCTGAAATAATAACCCCTAAATCCCTTTCCTCAGATGTTGAGGTTAGGACTGTATCAAATATTCTATATTCAGCCCTTGGGTTTTTACATCCCAGGTGCATTATCTTGCACTTATCCACATTAAAACTCAATTGCCACAGCTCCGACCATTTTTTTAGTTTACCTAAATCATTTGTCATTTGGCTGATCCCTCCAGGAACGTCAACCCTGTTGCAAATCTTTGTGTCATCAGCAAAAATACATACTTTTCCATTAATACCTTCTGCAATATCACTATTAAAAATATTAAAGAGAATGGGTCCAAGCACTGACCCCTGAGGTACCCCACTGGTAAAAAGACCTTGCGCCGAATAAACTCCATTTACCACAACCCTCTGTTGCCTGTCACTCAGCCACTGCCTAATCCATTCAACAATATTGGAATCCAAGCTCAAAGTTTGCAATTTATTGATAAGCCTTCTATGCGGAACAGTATCAAAAGCCTTACTGAAATCTAAATAAGCAATGTCTACTGCACCACCTGTGTCTATTATTTTTGTTACCCAATCAAAAAAATCAATAAGATTAGTTTGGCATGATCTCCCTGAGGTAAACCCATGTTGTTTCTTATCATGTAATCTATGTAATACTACCCTTCTTGTAAATGGGCACAACATTTGCTAATTTCCAGTCTTCTGGGACGACTCCCGTTAACAAGGATTGGTTAAATAAATCTGTTAACGGTTTTGCTATTACATCACTGAGCTCTTTTAATAATTTAGGGTGGATCCCATCAGGCCCCATTGACTTATTTGTCTTTACTTTAGACAGCTGCTGTAGAACCTCCTCCTCTGTAAACTCATATGTACATGTCTCGTTAGTGTTTCCTCCTAACTGAGGTCCCTTTCCTTCCTTTTCTTCTGCAAAGACTGAACAAAAATATTCATTGAGGCAGTCAGCGAGACTTTTATCCTCTTCTACATACCTTCCTTCCTTTGTTTTTAATCTAACTAATCCTTGTTTTACTTTTCTTTTCTCGTTTATGTATCTAAAAAATGTTTTGTCCCCCTTTTTTACTGACTGAGCTATTTTCTCTTCTGCGTGTGCTTTGGAAGCTCTTATAAAGTGCTTTGCCTCTTTCTGCCTAATAGGTTTCTGCCTAATATAGGTTTGAGTTTTTTTATTATTATTGAATGCTATCTTTTTGCTCTTCACTATTTTGGCCACTTCTGCAGAGTACCACAGTGGTTTCTTCCCTTTGGATATCAACATGTTCTAATAAAGTGAATTAACGTGAAAAATCCTGCAGTGCTGGTGATTTTATACATCTTTATACGTTCAAGAGGCCATCATCAAACACCGGGTGTGTGGCGTAACAGTGAACCGTAAGTGCAGACCAAACTGACTGTGATATATATATACATACATCCGAATATCCAGCACTCAAGCTACGGCATTAACGATATCCCATGCCGTGATGCAGTACAAATCCCAATAGAATATGTATACAAAAAGAAGATGGGAGCACTCACGGTCTTATTTTTTATATACAACAAAGTTTATTGGTTCCACATTAAAAATCTCCGTTTCGGCTCACTCACGAGCCTTATTCATGGATAAAACATTTTTATCAATGATTAAGGCTCGTACATGATTAAGGCTTGTGAGTGAGCCAAAACGTAGAATTTTAATGTGGAATGAATAAACTTTGTTATTTTTTATATACAAACCGTGAGTGCTCCCATCTTCTGTTTGTGTATATATATATATAATTAGTGTCTACAGGGTTGTGGTGAAGGACTAAAAGTGAGATAAAAAGCCTCCACACTATAATAAGTGTGTTTATTATTGCCGAAGCCACCTGCACATCAGAGCAATTCGATGAATTGCATCCCAGAGCTCCTGTGCCACATTCCCCATATGCAGCAAGGAACTCTGGGTAGGATATGCAAATGACCTCTGTCTCACTTTACATTTGCATATCCTACCCACCATACCTCAGGCGAATCTGCCTCTGATGTGGAGGCCCAATCCCATGCACCAGCATTTATCAATGCTCAACCTTTTTTAGACAATGCAGACCCCAAGCCTCCAATTCCACTGGCCCCACGGATATGCAAGCAAGCTCTATCCGACGCAAGCAGCGCCGAAGACCTACGCGACGAGGGCAGAAAGGCAAAGTACACCAATTACAAGGACAAACCACCCCTATTCAAGAAATCTTCAACCTATCGCGCAAACAACTCACAGAACACCACATTAGTGTTCTATCCAAAGGCCTTTCGTTTGTCCAAACTAGGCATTTATCACCTTTTCAGCAGGAAGTCGAATTTTATCGTATTCAAAGAACACTTGCTTTACAAGAAAATTTTCAAAAAGCGGATTCCCACAATAAATCTGCTCTTAAGCTTAAGAGCACTCATGAAGTTAAAGCAACCAATCACTTTGTACAAGCCTTTAATAAAATGATCTCTAAGGCACAAGTTCATTCTGACACCACGCAAACCTTCAAACCCATTAACAACTTGACCTTTAACCAACGCCAGGCACTCCAGGATCGTGCTAACGATCCTACCATAACCATACGCTCAGCAGACAAAGGGGGCGGCATTTTCATCTTAGACTATGGGTACTACCGTGAGGAAATCTTACACCAACTGGCAGATTGCCATACATACCGCATCTTAACCTATGACACCACGCAAATCTTTTCAAAGAAAATATCTGAAATCATTGATATAGACCTCCAAGTTAATTACATCACAGAGACCACAGCCAGATACGTACAAGTTAAACATCCTCGCACACCTATCATGTACACAATCCCCAAGATACATAAAGATGCCTGCCAACCACCCGGACGACCGATAGTTTCGGCCCGGGGAGGATTACTCGAGCCTCTGGGAAAGTACATTGAGCATAGTATCTTTGCATAGAAGATCAATCTGCCTACAGTTTTGAAAGATACTCTTCACCTTTTATCTATTTTGCAAGATCTCCATATCCCGGAGGGTAAAATCACTCTGGCCACCCTCGATGTTACCAGCCTCTTCACGGTTATCCCCCATGAAGAGGGCATCGCTGCCTTTAGAACTACGTTGGCACAATCAACTACCTATTCCGGACCACCTATTGAATTTATGGTTGAAATGTTACGTCTGACTTTAGAATGCAATTATTTTCGTTTTGAAAAGTATTTCTACTTGCAGCTATCTGGAAACGCAATGGGTGCAGCCATGGCTTCGGTGTATGCCAATTTTTACATGTCAGAATTTGAGCAGCGTAATATACTTAACCCTTTCGCTGCTGAGGCATTTCACACCTCTGTGCTGAGGTCATTTTTACCGCTTTCGCACATCATGTTTAACCGCGTTTTGAAGCCATATTTTAATATATGACCCAGACATATTATATATCGTTCTTTCCGGCAGACTCATAATATGTCATTATTATATGTATACGTTATGTCCTGTCTGTATATTATAACAAAAAATGCAATAAAATTTGAATTTTCAATAATTTACAATGTGTAAAGTGTTTTTTTTTTTCACATTTTAACATGCGAGCATTTGCAGTTATATTTTGTATGGGGTGCGCTTGTTAAAAAAATTAGAAATGGGGACTCGTTACATTTTTTTTTTGGGGGGAAATTTTGCTATTTTTAACAAACGCACCGCATACAAAAATCGTTAGTGCAGCATCATTGTTCACATTATAATTGAAATGGGAACAATATTGCTGCATTAACAAAACAAAAACTTTTTTTTTTTATAAAACTTTTTACATGGTCATGTTTGGTATCATTGGAAAGGCCATGCTCTGGCCGATCCAACAATATCAAACATTAACCCCTAGCTGCCACAGATAGGGGGTTCATTGGAAACCCCTAACTCCCAATCTCCACCATTGCTGGCAACTAGGGGTTAACTCCAGGACTGTCGTCATCGTGCTATGCACAATGACGCCAGTCCTAAAAGGGGAGTTCCCGGAGGCTTGGCCGACATCCAAGATGTCGGCCAGCTCCGGGAGAGGATCACGATCTGGCGCTTTTCAGCGCCGAATCGTGATCTGGCTCCCCAGGGGTTAATGTCAGCCACCGTTTGGAAGGGCAGGCTGTGCCCTTCCAAACAGTGCCTGCCTTAACCCTGTGGCCCCCGGCGTTCGGGAGGGAGGTCCGAAGGACCACCCCCCTCCCTTTCAGGCGCCTCCTCCGCACATGTGGGGGGGGGCGCATGAATTAGATGTCATCGTGCCGCCACGGTCCCGGAGTGCTGGGCTGACATCCAAGATGTCAGCCCGCACCGGGGGGTACAGCAATCGGCCGGAATACCAGCCGATTGCTGCCTCCTGTGCATGGACGCGCTCAGCGCATCCATAGCACAGGAGAACCACTTGGCTGGGTGCGCTGAGCGCGTCCATAGCAGCCAAGTGGTTAATGTATACCAACCGTTCATCCTAACCTACATGCGGTTCGTGGATGACATTCTTATCATTTGGCGTGGTAACCCGCAATCTTTTCTGACTATGGTTAATGATGTTAATGCTTTGCTCGCATCTATCAAGTTGGTAGCTACAACCAGTACCACCATGATCAACTTCTTAGACATCAAAATAACCTGCAATGGGCAAAATCAGGATTTTTCATTGTATCGCAAACCCACGGATCGGAATACCATACTTAGGGCGGATAGTCATCATCCCCCTCACCTAAAAAAGTCATTACCCCTTTCCCAATACTTACGTGTCCTCCGATACAATAATCAGCCAACGAAAAGGGTTCAGCAAATTGAAGACATGACCTCCAAATTTCTCCACAGGGGTTATTTTCGTGAAATCTTAGACAGAGCACTCCAACAGGCTCAGGTCAAATTTTCTACACCTAAGAAGACTTCTTCTGATCATCCTCCCAGAATCACGGTTCCCCTTACTTTCCATCAACATAGCTATCCTCTTCTTCGCAAAATTCGTCAACATTGGCATATTTTTCAGTATGATAATCAATTACCACAACAATTTCATCATCCTCCCTTACTCAGCTTCAAAAGAACTCGGAACCTTAAAGACATCTTAGTTAAAACAGACCTTAAGGTTGCATATGATCCACCACGCAAGTTTCAGAAATTGGGATGCTTCAAGTGCACGGGATGCGTAACGTGCCATCATTCGCTCATCCCACCACAGGTCAACGTTTTCAGATACGCCATCGAATATCTTGTACCACTGACCACGTTGTGTATTTAATAACTTGCCCATGTGGTCTGGGCTACGTGGGCAAGACAGACCTCACTTTACGCGACAGAATTAGGGGTCATCGCTCTGCAATCAATACCGCATTTCGTGATCAACGAACGGACAAGCCTGTTGCTAAGCATTTTCTACAGATGGGGCATAGCCTACCAGCTTTGAAGTTCATCGCTATTGATCACATCCCTCCCCTCATCAGAGGAGAAAACCGTTCCCAGCTCCTTCTACAAAGAGAAACTTTCTGGATCAGCACCTTACGTACCTTGGCCCCCCATGGCCTAAATGAATATATTTCATATACATCTTATTTAAATGAGTGTTAATTATTTATCATTTTTCACAGGACTTCCTTACACATCCCCCATCCGCCACAATCTTGCAGATATATTCTGCCCTCATTTTTCACTACATGCATCATATGTTGCTTATATCATTCCTCTCACCCATCTCCCATTTACATTATTATCTTCCTTCCTTTTTCATCCTTTGCATTACACATCCACCACACACTTCATTCACTTTTTCACTTTCATTGGTATTCATCACTAAGTTTTTACTTTTGCGTAGGTTTATATACATTTTTCACATTTCGTTTTGCAGATTTTTCATTTCACATTTTTTTCACCTTTTTCACTGCACATTCATTCCATCCATATCCTTTTCATCTTCCATTAATGTCGCATTGCGCATCTAGTTCTTACATCACTTATGGCAACTCACATTCATTTTTATTTCCGGTTTTTCCTTCTATCATATACAGGTCTACTCATTGTGCTTAATGGTCTACCCATACACCCAGTATAATCGCCCTTCTCAAGCACTGGACAAGTTCTTCCCTTTCAGCCCGACCATTCTCATGCTGGCACACACGGCCCGCTACGGCAAGGTACCTAGCTCCCCGAATGTTATGGGTTGCTATGGTAACAAGTACTGCCGCAGCCCACTATGACAAAGTCCACCAATGCGTCACACGCTATGCGCCCAGCACAGGCACGCCGGACAATTGAGTCGTGGCGTGGCCCCAGATGCAGCGTACACACGATTGGGGGGTGAGTCAAACCTTACATTATTTAAGCATGTCTTTATTAATGTGTTTTTATTCCTTGATAAAGGTTCTTAGGAACCGAAACGGTTATTTAGTTAATAAAGTTTTTTATTTTATCCAAAGCCCCGGAGTGCGCCTTATTTTTGGATTTTCTATATGCGCTCATTGGCCAGCACCCGGGCCACCTACATCCCTTCAATTTTCAAGATTGAGTGCTTTCTCGCTTTGTATTTTCTATATATATCACGAGTATAGCAGTCTGTAGTGATACTTTTATTGGACTAACGTTACATTTAAAGTACAAGCTTTCGAGAGTGAGCCTCTCTTCGTCGGGTATATTGAAGCTTACTGATCAGAATGATAGAATTAAACATTGGGACACAGTTGGGGGTATACATGAACCCAGGACATACTTGAAAACGACAGAACTCTCAATGTATCCTTCCTGGTAAAATCATTTATAAATAAATATAAAACAGTCAGACTTCTCTCATATATCTGGCTGTATATATGACTTCATGTTAATATATATGTATATGTGGTCTGTGTGTGGAATCAATGCATTCCTACTCTATACATAGCGCTCAGTTTCCCTATAATATATATATATATATATATATTTGATCTGCAAAGTATTGGATTCCTTTCCAGTGCGGAGAGAAGCAAACGTAATGCAGTGTAGACTGGCTGCGAGGCGGAGCGGAGTGAAGCCTGCAAAATTTTTGCTTCGCTACGTTTGCAGTGTATCTCAGGCTTTAGTAGCTGCCTTTCCCACATTCAGGACATGCAAAGAGTTTCTCTCCTGAATGATACCATGAGATGAGCTTAAATATACATATCTCTACCAATTTATCTCCCGTACAAATGATCTCATGTAAAGTAACCATCTATTGCTCTAAAACACCTTCCCCCAATCAAGCCATTCAAACAGCTTCTCTCCCATACAAACTATACTGGACAGAAACAGTCTAGTTTGTTTATTCCGAGAAACGTCTTAAAATGAACGGCTACACCCCTCTGTGAGTCCTCTCATGTACAGTAAGAGAGTGCTTTCTTCTAAAACATTTCCCACACTCAGAACATGCAAATCGCTTCTCTCCTGTATGAATTCTCTCATGTACAGTTAGTGCATCCTTTGATCTATAACATTTCTCACATTCGGCACATGCAAACGGCTTCTCTCCTGTGTGGTTTATCTCATGTGCAGTAAGCTTGCACTTTGTTGTAAAACATTTCCCACATTCAGAACAAGCATACGGTTTCTCTCCTGTATGAATTCTCTCATGTACAGTAAGTTTACTCTTTGTTTTAAAACATTTCTCACATTCAGAACATGCAAACGGTTTCTCTCCTGTATGAATTCTCTCGTGTACAGTAAGATCACCCTTTGTTCTAAAACATTTCTCACATTCAAAACAAGCATACGGCTTCTCTCCTGTATGAATTCTCTCATGTACAGTAAGTTTACCTTTTCTTTTAAAACATTTCTCACATTCAGAACATACAAACGGATTCTCTCCTGTATGAATTCTCTCATGTATGGTAAGCTCACCCTTTGTTCTAAAACATTTCTCACATTCAGAACAAGCAAACGGCTTCTCTCCTGTATGAATTCTCTCATGATCAGTAAGCTTATCCTTTCTTCTAAAACACTTCCCACATTCAGAACATGCAAACGGCTTCTCTCCTGTATGAATTTTCTCATGTTCAGTTAGCTCACTCTTTGTTGTAAAACATTTCAGACATTCAGAACATACAAACGGCCTCTCTCCTGTATGAATTCTCACGTTTAGTAAGCTCACCCTTTGATATAAAACATTTCCCACATTCGGCACATGAAAATGGCTTCTTTCCTGTGTGATTTCTCTCATGTGTAGTAAGCCTGCACTTTGTTGTAAAACATTTCCCACATTCAGAACAAGCAAACGGTTTTTCTCCTGTATGATTTATCTCATGTGCAGTAAGCGCACTCTTTCTGCTATAACATTTCCCACATTCAGAACATGCAAACGACTTCTCTCCTGTATGAATTCTCTTATGTGTGGTTAGTTCACTCTTAGTCCTATAACAATTCAGACATTCAGAACATGCAAACGGCTTCTCTCCTGTATGAATTCTCTCATGTATAGTAAGCGCATTCTTTCTTCTAAAACATTTCAGACATTCAGAACATGCAAACGGCTTTTCTCCTGTATGAATTCTCTCATGTACAGTAAGCATACCCATTGTTCTAAACCATTTCAGACATTCAGAACATGCAAACGGCTTCTCTCCTGTATGAATTCTCTCATGTACAGTAAGCTCACTCTTTGTTCTTAAACATTTCTCACATTCAGAACATGCAAACATCTCTCCTGTATGAATTTTCCTATGTAGAGTAAGCGCACTCTTTGTTCTAAAACATTTCCTACATTCAGAACATACAAACGGCTTCCCTCCTTTATGAATTCCCTCATGCCTAGTAAGCATACTCTTGATTCTAAAACATTTTCCACATTCAGAACAAGCAAACGGCTTCTCTCCTGTATGAATTCTCACATGGCTACTATGTGCACCCTTTGCGCGAAAACATTTCCCACATTCAGAACATGCAAACGGCTTCTCTCCTATGTGAACTCTCCAGTGTATACCAAGACTTGCATTTGTGCTTAAACATTTCTCACTTTCAGGGCATTGAACGTTTTTTCTTTCAATCTGAACTGTGTGAGTTTGTGAAAGTTCTGACCCAGAAAAGACAGAATTTGTAAAATCAGAATGAACGAACATGTCTGAATAAGGATAATATTTTTGGATAGTCCCATGTGACAGCTCGGACATTTCTCTTTCTTTTTGATATTCTTGGAAATCCAGAGTTTCATCTTTAGTTATTTCTTCTTGCTTTACTGTCAGAGGCTTCTTGAGGTTTTCTTCAACAAATGATACCGATTCCCCTAAAATTATTCCTGCAGACATTTTCAGACTCTTGCTTTTCTCCTGCAAAAGAATACAGTGTCTAGTAGAGGTATAGACTTTGTGTCACAACTTGAGGGTATCGCATGTTTGGTCATTATGCTGATGGTATCTTACCCATCAATTCCATTAGTGTCACGCAGCCACATAAAGAAGAAGGCAAAAAGGGGAGGGGGCATAAGCAATGAAGGAGATGGGCAGTAATGGAGGTGACAAAGACATCACCTTCCCTGTAGGTGCTGATGAAAATGTCAATGACCCCAACAGGCACCGGAGAGAAACCTTCTAAGTCTATTTTGGCTCCGTGTTTCAGAGGGGTGAGAGGTTTAGGAATTCAGTACTAGCGTACAAAGCCCGTTGCACTAGGGTGTGCACCCATGGAATATTTATTAATTGATAACTTAGGTTTAGAAGATTTTGCACAAAATGCACAATTTTTATTAGAAATAACAAACCTGTAATACAGAGATACAGTCAGATTTTATGCTGCTCATCATGAACCAGATGAAGGTGGTGGTGCAATTATTGTATAGTGGGGGATTATGGGGGGAGCCGATAGGCTTCTCTAAAGTAATGTGTTTATATAGACTTCAAGAAGGACTAGAGACCAGGAGAGTCTAATGTTGCGGCGGAGGGAGTTCCATAAACATAGGGCAGCTCGGGAGAAGTCCTGAAGGTGGGAGTTAGGTGTGAGGATACCAGGAACTAATAGCATCAGATCATTGGCAGAGTAAATTGGTCAGGACGGGATGTACCTGTTAATATGGGTGGAGATGTAGGCAGGGGCGCAGTTATAGAGTGCTTTGTACGTGAGCACCAATATTTTGAATTGGATTCTAAAGGAAACGGAGCCAGTGTAGAGATTGGCAAAGGGGAGAGGTGCAAAAGGTGCGGTAGATGAGTCTAACACAGGCATTCATAACAGACTGCAGAGGGAGAATCTGGGACCTCTTAAGGCCAGAGAGAAGGAGGTTACAGTAATCAAGGTGGAAGATAATAAGAGCTTGGATGAGCTTTTTAGCAGAGTCTGGATTAAGACATGGATGGACACGTACCTCCATTGGGCACACCCCCTGGGCATGCCTATGGTTTCCAGTTTGTCAAAATTGGTCGAGGCCCGCTAACGCTCTATATCACACTCCAGATATCTAACCTCTTGTCTGGCAAATATTCAGCTCTTCCCTGAAACACTTAACCCTTTACTTACTAATAGGACACAAATAACTCATTCCCTCCCAGAAAGCTCCATATCAGTCATTCTGGCCAAGATGTCATTGTCACACAGGGGCTTCTTATAGATGAAGCATTGCCTTATTCCCATGGCTGGGAGACATTTGATTTCTGAATTCACACACATCATTATCCAGCCGATACAGGTGATAATCAGCAATATATGGATATACTTACAAGAAGGCAGTTTACGCCCAGGACCCTCAGGATGGATCTCCTCTCTCTTGATTCACCAGGTGGATCTGCGGTTTTACAGGGATCAGGACACAAAGGACAAAGGGGGTGGAGCTACAGGGGATAAAGGAGAGTGCAGAAGTTACATATAATCCAACATCAATACAAACAGAACACATTTTAACCACTTAAATGGCACACACCGTGGCAGGTGAGTCTGAATGCCACAGGGACGGCATAGCAGGCCCCTCTGATGTCTATGGGCTTCCTCTCGCAGGCAAACCAGTGAGCATGCACCATGCATAATCTGCATAGGAGGGCCAGAGATTGGGCTGCAGCAGCCGGAGAGCCAGGGCACACTAGCACGCCCTGCTGGTGTTTATACCCATCCGCCAAGCACAACCCGTCCAGCAGTAAGGGGTTATTGATACAAAAGGGAGTATAAAAAAGTCACTAACACGAGACAACAATGAGCAAGAAGAAAATAGTCGCAGTACTTCCTGATTCAGCATCTGGACAACTTTTGTATTGCCGTAATCATCACTCTAACCTCCAAACTACAACATTTCCCGCACACCTCAACATTCAACTGCCCTGATGCTGCCACCGATCACTATAACTCTACTCTTATCTCTGCTTTAGAAACGCTTGCTCCTCCTCAACTCTGTAAGGCCCCACGTCGCCAGCTTCAGTTATGGCACACATCCCAGACACTCTACCTGCAAAAATGCTCACGCTCTGCAGAGTGTGCCTAAAGGAAATCCCACTCTGAAGCGGATTTCATTAATTGAAAGTTTATCTGTGGTCATACAACTCTGCCCTTCACTTGGCCATTCAAGGCTTCTTCTCATCTATTAGATCTATGCTGTCCTCCAACCCTAAAGGACTCTGGCCCACTTTCTACTCTCTCCACTACCCAACCGCACCTCTCCCCTCATCTGCCTTTAGTGCTCAGGACCTGGCAGATTACTTCATAAATAAGACACAAACCAGTAATCCACCACCTCCACATGTCCACTCTGCTGCTTCCTCCCAGTCACTGAGGAGAAAGTCCTTACTGTCCTCAAATTTCACTACAAGGCCCCTCAAGCCCAGACACTCACATCTAATACTTCCACTTTCCTCCTCCCTCACCCCTATCAATCAACGTATCTCTCTCCACCAGCTCCATCCCATCGACTTTCAAACACGCACAGATACCCCTGTACTAAAGAAACCCTCCTTCAATCCCAACTCTCCATCCAACTATCGTCCTGTATCCCTGCTTCCGTTTACCACTAAGCTCTTGGAAAAACTAGTTTTCAATCGCCTCTTCCTGTCCTCTAATTCCCTACTTGACCCTCTGCAATCAGGCTTCAGTCCCCTACGCTAAGCGGAAACTGTCCTCAGTCACCAATGATGTCCTAATGGCTAAAAACCACAGCCACTATTCTATTCTCATCCTGCTTAACCTCTCAGCTGCTTTTGACACTGTCGTCCATCCCCTCCTTCTACAGACTCTCAGCTTTCTTGGTCTCTGTGACACTGTGCTCTCTTGGATTGACTCTTAGAATATGTCGGTAGATAAGAACCTTTCGGCCCATCTAGTCTGCCCAATTATATGGATACTTTCACTGGATTTATCTTTTATTTAGGATAGCCTTATGCTTATCCCATGCCTGTTTAAATTCAATCACTGTTATAGCCTCTGCCACTTCCACTGGAAGGCTACTCCATGTATCCACTACCCTCTCAGCAAAATAATACTTCATGATGTTACTTTTAAACCTTTGCCCCTCTAATCTAAGACTATGTCCTCTTGTTTTGCTACTTTGTTTCCTTTTAAATTGACTCCCTTCCTCTACCTTATTGATTCCTTTTACGTGTTTAAATGTTTCTTTCATATCTCCTCTGTCTCGTCTTTCTTACAAGCTATACATGTTAAGATCATTAACCCGTTCATGGTAACTTTTCTCCATCAAGCCGTACACCATTTAGTAGCCCTTCTCTGAACTCTAAGGTGTCTTTATCCTTCTGGAGATACGGTCTCCAGTGCTGCACACAATACTTCAAGTGAGGTCTCACCAGTGCTCTGTACAATGGCATGAGTACATCCCTCTTTCTGCTGGTAATACCTCTCCCTACACAACCAAGCATTCTGCCAGCATTTCCTGCTGCTCTATTACATTGTATACTTACCCTTTGATACTCTCCAATAATAACTCCTAAATTATTTACAAAGTATTTTACCAGGAAGGATACATTGAGATTTCTCTAGTTTAAGTATGTCCTGAGTTAATCCCTTTCCTTCGATGTTGAGGTTAGGACTGTATAAAATATTCTATATTCAGCCTTTTGGGTTTTTGCGCCCCAGATGCATTATTTTACACTTATCCATATTAAAACTCAATTGTCACAGCTCTGACCATTTTTTTAGTTTAACTAAATCATTTGGCTGATCTCTTCAAGAACATCAACCCTGTTGCAAATCTTTGTCATCAGCAAAAAGACACAATTTTCCATTAATGCATAGAAACATAGAAAAATGTCGGCAGATAAGACCCTTTCGGCCCATCTAGTCTGCCCAATTACATGGATACTTTACCTGGATTTATCTTTTGTTTAGGATAGCCTTATGCCTATCCTATGCCTGCTTAAATTTAAATTACTGTTTTGGCCTCTACCACTTCAACTGGAAGGCTGTTCCATGTATCCACCACCCTCTCAGTAAAATAATGCTTCCTGATGTTACTTTTAAACCTTTGCCCCTCTAATCTAAGACTATGTCCTCTTGTTTTGCTACTTTGTTTCCGTTTAAATATATTCCCTTCGGGAGGCGGAGCTAGCTGTGGAAGCGAGCAGCAGCATTTTGGAGGAGCTCTGTGTCTACCACGGATTTTATTGCTTTTTTCGCCGTTTGCACTGCCCTGTGAGCTTCCCGGTTGGCTAGAGGGATCCTGGAGAGTTGAGGTACCTGATTTAGCCCTGAGTTTCGTGCCCGGGGACAGATTGCTGCCGGCAGCGCGATTTGGGCCTAGTCACAGCGGCCATCTTGGAAGCCTACTCGAGGCGTATTGAGATTCCCTCACCGCCCTGCGACCTCGTGCCAGCCCAGCATCTCCGGAACCATGCCTACCGGTCGTTCCCAGCGACGGGCCCCCGACAGAGGGACATTCGGGATGTTTTGCGAGGTGGGTCCGCTTTTACGGACTGACTGCTTCTTCCTCCCTCCCCCCGGGCTATGGCTCCTCGGAGGCTGACAGCGACTATGAACCTCAGGGGGGTATTACTGGGATGCCCTGGCTTGCCCCGCAGTCACCGGCGTCTGACTCCCGACCCCTCTCGGCGGCTGCTAGGAAACGGGCACAGAAGAAGAGAAAATCAGCAATGCGGACATCGTCCGGGGCAACGCCGGACACAGAGGATATTTTTGATGGGGACCCGACTGAGATTCCCCTTACCTCCGCCAGTAATAGTGTGACCTCGGATCATCGGTCTGCAGTGGGGACGGGACTTCGACAGCAACAGGTGCAGGAGGAGGACGACCATCTCCCCTCCACGAAGGGGGATCTCCGCAGGATCTTGGAGGAGCTTCGGGTGATACGTGAGGTGTGGCAGCCTGAGGTGGCGGCAGTCCGCAGGGAGATAGCGGCGATGCGTGCTCAGGTGAAGGTGGTACAGGAGACGACTTCTGCTGTGACAACGGAACAAACTCACCTGTCTGGTCAGGTTGCTGGTTTGCGATACCAAGTCGAACTTCTGACACGCTCTGTGGAGATGCTTGAAACGAGACAAAGACGCCGAAACATCAGGGTCAGGGGTGTCCCGGACTCTATTACCTCCGACGCTCTGCCGTCCTACGTGACTCGTCTTGTGCTTCAGGTCACGGGGCTTCCCCCTGACACACCTGACATGCTTGGGTCGGTGTTTCGGGTCAGGAGACCTGCGACAAACCCACCTGGGGCTCCTCGAGACGTCGTAGTGGCCTTCCGTGAAGTGGCTTTCAAGGTCAAGGTTATGTCTGCTCCGGGCGCGAGGGATCCCGTACGCTTTGAGGGCTCCACTCTGGCCCTGTATCATGATCTCCCATTCCAGACCCTGATGGCTCGCAGGCGTTTTCGTGAAGTGACATCAGTTCTTCGCCGACAGGGTGTCCGATATCGCTGGGGTCTGGCAGGAGCTTTGGTGGTGACCCACGCAAATGTCCCCTATACCATCACGGATCCCGCGGTGGCTTGGATTGACCTTGCGGCTGCGGGAATCTCACCAGATCCTCCGGACCCTCGACCGGATTGAAGGCTGGTTTCTATGCCCTCTACCTCTCCAGGTCTGAGCTTTACTGAATTACACCCCCTCCCCTGCATTTCTCTTATATGCTTACGTGTCCCTGGTCTCTAGCTTGGCCTAGTGCCTGGACTTTCAGGACGGTTCGTAATTTGTTTTGATCAGTCCCAGCCTGCATTGCATAGGGCTTTTGCTTTTTTGCCTGCACATGGTACTTTCTGCCTTTTTACTTATTTTTACCGCCCTGTCCTTCTTTGCGACGCATGTTTTTTGACCAGCTGACCGTAGTTACCTTGGCCGGCCTTAAGTGGCTGCATTTATATATGTTTGATTTCCCACCTTGATGAGACCCCCCGTCTAGGGATGTTTTCTGCTAACATATTGCTATCCTTAGATTTTTTCGATTCGCTGTTTTTACGATGACACTTTTTTGACCATGTGTGGTTTCCGTTGCTTGTTATGTCTTCTTGTTTGGCCCTGCGAGGTCATCCATTATTTTACAGTATGATGTAATGCTGACTTATTTCAAAATAAAAAACTTTAAATTTAAAAAAAAAAATATATATATATATATTCCCTTCCTCTACCTTGTGGATTCCCTTTACGTATTTAAAGGTTTCTATCATATCTCCTCTGTCTCGTCTTTTTTCCAAGCTGTACATGTTAAGATCATTAAGCCTTTCCTGGTAACTTTTCTCCTTCAAGCCGTACACCATTTTATTAGCCCTTCTCTGAACTCTCTCTAAGATGTACCTTCTACAATATCACTAATAAAAGTATTAAAGGGAATGGGTCCAAGTACTGACCCCTGAGGTACCCCACTGGTAACAAGACCTTGCGCCGAATAAACTCCATTGACCAAAATCCTCTGTTGCCTGTTACTCGGCCACTGCCTAATCCATTCAACAACATTCAATCCCAAACGCAAAGATTGCAATTTATTGATAAATCTTCTATGCTGAACAGTATCAAAAGCTTTACTGAAATCTAAATGAGTAATGTCTACTGCACCACCTTTACTCAATCAAAAAATCAGATTAGTTTGACATGATCTCCCGGAGGTAAACCCAAGTTGTTTCTGATCTTGTAATCTATCAGGATTATTCAAAGAGATCCGAATTGCTGGAGAAAGGTAACCGAACGCTGAAAATCAGCAGTCGGTTACCTTTCTTGGCCATTCGGCTATCCAGAGAGCAGGCAATTAGCCAAATCCTGGCGGATTGCCTGCACATACGGTGCCTGTTCAAGGGCAGTGAAATCCCCATAAAAAAGCACTGCTTCGGCTATTCAGAGAACACAAACCAGCAGTGAAAGGTTCCTGAAATGCTCTGCCATTCGGTGGTTTAATTCGGCAGGTTTATTCAGGCGAATCCCATAGGCTTCAATGTTAAAAATATTCCCGTTTTAATTCAATATCGAATAAACCATTCATTATAAAATTCTGCAGTAAAGAGTCTCTCTATTTATAGATTTTTCAGGATATTTTAAGCATTTTTCTGGATTTTTTTTTTAAAAAAAATGCAATTTTTTTTAAGTTTACTTATTTTTTCTGTAACAGCCCTTTTTATTATTATTCATTGGATCTCATATGTAAATTTCAGACATTTTCACTCAGTAGTTTCTTTGCAAACAGCGTTTCACTTTTCAAACATTCAAGCAAACTGTTTTGCTAATTTATTCACTGCCTTCGTCTGCGATGTCGGCTTTTTCCGGTGGCTTCACTGTGAGTGATCGGCTCCTGCTCGGGTTTTTCTTGCGTTTTCGGCGGGTTAATCCAGATGTGTTTTCGGCGTGCATTCTCCGGGTTTTGCGGTTAGTTTTCGTCGGGTTTGCGGCGGCCTTTCCCTGCAATTCGGGGACCCTGTAGTGCTTGCTGAATACACCGCAGGGTCGCCGAAATGGGATCGGCAAAACGAACCGAATTGAAGAGAACGAAAAGTCACCGAACGTGCGGTGACTTTTCGATTCTCTTTGAATTACCCTGTATTAGGGCTGTGCAATTAATTGCAATCGCAATCGAATCGCGATTTCTGACCCTGCAATTTCTAAATCGCATAAGGCTGCAATTTTCGGCTCCCTGTTAACTTCCGGCGGCATGGTGCTTTGGGCGCTCGCAGGGGAACCACGTGGCGAGCCGCGTTCTCGCGGCTCGTCACATGGTTCCCCCAGGCGAGCGCCCAAGCTCCATGCCGCCGGAAGTTAACAGGGAGCCGAACACGTGGCGCACAGAGGTGAGCTGGGGCAGTATATCCATGAGCTGGGGCAGTATATCCATGAGCTGGGGCAGTATATCCATGTGCTGGGGCAGTAAATCCATGTGCTGGGGCAGTAAATCCATGTGCTGGGGCAGTAAATCCATGTGCTGGGGCAGTAAATCCATGTGCTGGGGCAGTAAATCCATGTGCTGGGGCAGTACATCCATGTGCGGGGGCAGTACATCCATGTGCTGGGGCAGTACATCCATGTGCTGGGGCAGTACATCCATGTGCTGGGGCAGTACATCCATGTGCTGGGGCAGTACATCCATGTGCTGGGGCAGTATGCATGTGCTGAATACTGAATACATTTAGAATGTATGTAGCATGTTTGAAAAAGCAAAAACAATTGGCTAAATCGCAAATAAAATCGCAATCGCAATATTCATTCAAGAAATCGCAATATGATTATTTTGTCAATATTGCACAGCCCTACCCTGTATGTGTTTATAGATGTTCAACAATGTTTAACATGGTTTCCATTAATTTCCCCACTACCGAATTAAAACTAACAGGCCTATAGTTTCCCGATTCCTCCCGAATACCCTTCTTGTAAATGGGCACAACATTTGTTAAGTTCCAGTCTTCTGGGATGACTCCCGCTAGCAAAGATTGGTTACATAAATCTGCTAACGATTTTGCTATTACACCACTGAGCTCTTTTAATAGCTTTGGGTGAATCCCATCAAGCCTCTTTGACTTATTTGTCTTTATGCTAGAAGCTGAAGTAGATTCTCCTCCCCTGTAAACTCATATGGAAATGTCTCTTTAGTGTTTTCTCCTAACTGAGGTCCCTTTTCTTCCTTTCCTTCTGTAAAGACTGAACAAAAATATTCATTGAGGCAGTCAGCTAGACTTTTATCCTCTTCTACATACCTTCCTTCCTTCCTTTGTTTTTAAGCTCACTAATCCTTGTTTTACTTTTCTCATATACAGTTGTGTTCAAAATTATTCAACCCCCAATGCTGTAAAGGGTTTTAGGGAATTTAGTGTACATTTGTAATTGTATTCAGAATGAAATCCTACAAGGACTTTTTAAAGAACCATATGCAACTGAAATGACATCAATTGGTTTTGTAATACAGTAGTAAATGTTTCTTTTGTGAATTCTTCATTGACACAATTATTCAACCCCTTAAAGACTACCACTCTGAAGAACAGAGGTTCATTCCAGTGTTTTCAATCAGGTATTGAAAACACCTGTGGATGTCACGGAGCAGCAATAAAGCATAATAAGCACCAATTAGGCAGCTTTAAAATGACTGTGATACTCAGCTCCTTCTAGACATTTACTGTTGTGGTTACAAACATGGTGAAATCAAGAGAATGGTCCAGGAAGACAAGAGAAGAGGTGATTACTCTTCACAGGAAGGGCAATGGCTATAAGAAGATTGCAAAGATGTTAAACATACCAAGAGAGACCATAGGAAGCATCATTCGCAAATTCAAGGCAAAGGGCACTGTTGAAACGCCACCTGGTCGTGGCAGAAAGAAGATGCTGACTTCGACTGCTGTGCGCTACCTGAAGCGTAGAGTGGAGAAAAGTCCCCGTGACTGCTGAGGAACTGAGAAAAGATTTGTCAGATGTGGGTACTGAAGTTTCACCTCAGACAATACGGCGCACACTGCATAATGAAGGCCTCCATGCCAGAACTCCCAGGCGCACCCCCTTGCTGTCTCCAAAGAATAAGAAGAGTCGACTGCAGTATGCCAAAAGTCATGTGGACAAACGACAGAAGTTTCGGGATAGTGTTCTGTGGATTGATGAAACAAAATTAGAACTGTTTGGGCCCATGGATCAACGCTATGTTTGGAGGAGGAAGAACAAGGCCTATGAAGAAAAGAACACCTTGCCTACTGTGAAGCATGGCGGGGGGTCAATCATGCTTTGGGGCTGTTTTGCTTCTGCAGGTACAGGGAAGCTTCAGCGTGTGCAAGGTACCATGAATTCTCTTCAGTACCAGGAGATATTGGATGACAATGTGATGCAGTCCGTCACAAACCTGAGGCTTGGGAGACGTTGGACCTTTCAACAGGACAATGATCCCAAGCATACCTCCAAGTCCACTAGAGCATGGTTGCAGATTAAAGGCTGGGACATTTTGGAGTGACCATCGCAGTCACCTGACTTAAATCCGATTGAGAACCTCTGGTGGGACTTAGGCTGGGGTCAGACGAACACAGTGTTAACGTCCGTGTTGCCGCACATAAGTACGTCCGTGATAGCATACAATTGTGTTAAATGGAGCCCCACACACGAAGTACGTCCGCACAGAAGTGCGGAGGCTGACGGACGCTGCAAACGGACGCAGGTTAGGCAAGAACGTAATACTGCTAGAACGGACGTGCGGAGTGCGCCACGTCCACAACGTCTGCATAGCTTTGTGTTTGAGTGATGGAGCATGGTCAGATGGCCTGCATTTATACGTCCAGCATTTTTGACGGACAGAATGTTTTTTCATTGTAATTTATTTTCCCTGCTACATCAGTCAAAAAATACGTCAGTGAAAAAAACGGACTGTGTGGCCACTACCTTGTCGTCAGTCAGTAAGTACGTCCGTACTGCACGGACGCACAGTCCGTACAAAATGCGCTCGTCTGACCCTAGCCTTAAAGAAAGCAGTTGCAATGCGCAAGCCTAAGAATGTGACTGAACTGGAGGCTTTTGCCCATTACGAATGGGCGAAGATACACGTAGATCGCTGCAAGACACTTGTGTCAAGCTATGCTTCACGTTTAAAAGCTGTTATAACTGTAAAAGGATGTTGTACTAACTACTAAGATTGAATGTCACTTGGGGGTTGAATAAAACGGATAATGATGTGAGCACAGAAAAGACATTTGTGGTTATTTCATTATAAATGTTATGTTATATTTGTCTGACCTACACATGCCTCTTTGATTTAATTGTAAGCAAGATGACTGAATGATCAAAATCAATGTCAAACTGGCCAAAACACTCAATCTTAGTGGGGGTTGAATAATTTTGAACACAACTGTATGTATCTAAAAAATGTTTCGTCCTCTTTTTATACTGACTGGGCTATTTTCTCTTCCACGTGTGCTTTAGAGGCTCTTCTAAGTCCCTTTGCCTCTTTCTATCTTCTTCACTCTTTTTTTTTTATAATTATTGCGTGCTATCTTTTTGTTCTTCACTCTTTTGGCCACTTCTGTAGAGACCACAGTGGTTTCTTCCCTTTTTTTGCTTTTGCCAACAAGCATGCAATTTTTTTTGTTTTGAGAAAGTAATTTACCAGGAAGGATACACTGAGATTTCTCTAGTTTTCAAGTATTTCCTGGGTGGTGAGTATGTACCATCAAGTGTCTTGCCCAAGGACACTTACTGGGGAGGTGCTCTTCCTGGGATTCGAACCTGTGTCTCCACAGTTATAGAGCAGTGATCATACCTCTACTCCACCTAGCCGGTAGCCTTCAATAATGCCACCTTTAAATAATCGAGTTCATGGATTTTATTGACTAAAATGCGAGCATTTATAGATTCGACTCTGAGCTTGTAATTTTTTTAGCACAAAGCCAAATCCTTGCTCCCGACACATTCACAAAGCTTAAATTCCCTAATGCACATCTGCCTATTATTCAGAATGTTATGCACAGGCAGAAATTCAGAGAATGACAATGTGGACGCAATCTGCCGTATGTCATCTCCGAGAACACAAAAATCTTCCTTTATCTCTGAAACATCCTTGCTAGCCAAGTCATTTGTCCCTAGATGGACTAGTACATCCACTTCCCCCTCCTGCTTTGTTTGTTTAACAATATTAAGAAAAAGCCTCCTGTCTCTACAAGCCGTAGCCCCAGAAAGACATCTCAAACAAACGAGAGATCTTAAGGGGTTATTCAAAGAGCACCAAAATGTTGCAGACAATTCCGTGCTCTCTCTTTCCCTGCACTTCGGGGAATCAAATTTCAGCATTCACCGCAGGGTCCCCGGAGTGCAGGGAGCGCACCCAAAAATCCACCGGAAAACGCATCTGATGCAATCCAAAGTATAGGGATGGGTAAGGGCTACACATTGCCTCAAGTGACAATAAATAACCTGTAAAATTGAAATATATTGTTTATTTTAATTTTAGAAACCAATTTTGTGATTGATCAGTGATAGAAAAAGTAGGCGTGGTTTGAGAAGATATACCGCGCAAGCAAGAGAATTCTTGGGCCCTTCTTGACAGACACACACGGCACTACTTCTTGACAGACACACAGCACTTCACACACGAGCACTTCAGGACTGACTCTTGGGGTCACGTAATGGGTCGTGTAAGTGGGCTGACACCTACTGTCTAACAAAGGAGACCCTCATGCTCACTCATGCACTCTCAAGTCTTAATTGACTAATACTCCCACTGGATCACTAATTCACTCTGGTATTCCAGATGAACAGCAACAGATCTCCATGGAGATCAAACAGCACACATTATATACCTGAGAGTATTATAATTGCATGCTGATCGCTACTCAAGGCCGCTATTCTATGGAATCAGAGGTAAGTATAAGGAGGAGTGATTGATTTCAGCTGAGAAGGTTGACAGAGTTTCTGTCTTTAGCCAAACTCGTATTCCATAAATCATTATGATTATTATAGATTGAGAATAAGGTATTAGAAATCACTTTCTGCAGCGTGATAACGGTATACTGAGGTTCTCTATTCTAAAAAAAATCTATCAAATAATAACTGTATCATAGTTAAATTGTGAGTGGTTGTGGATAATAAATTCTACTGTCTTCTTTATAATTTGGCGTAACTTTCTAAGCGGAATAGATCTCCTGGAAAGGCAAATTAGATAAATAGGCCATGTTTAAAATGTGTAATCTCTGATTTATGATATAGTGCAACATATACTCATATACTTGTTATCTGTTTAAATAAATATATATATATATATACGTTGTTGTAATAAAAAGACTTTTGTTGCATCACTGGCTGGAAATGATCTGTGTTTGATATAATTGCAATACCACAATACAAAAAGAAAGTGGCTCGATCCTCATTTTCCTACATAGCACCGCAATTATGGAATAACCTCCCAGACGCCATCAAATCTTCCCCCAGTCTAAAGTCCCTTAAGAGCTCCCTATTAACATACCTCAATTAGGAATACACCTGTAAACATGTAACATAGCGACTATATACAGAATGCACCTGTAAACATGTAACATAGCGACTATATACAGAATGCACCTGTAAACATGTAACAGTGACTATATTTCCTACATATTTATTTTCTGTTAATCTGTATATTTGTTTTGTGTCAATTTCTTGCATTTTACTACTTTGTATTTCTGTAACCATGTTCTTGAACCCAGGACATACTTGAAAACTAGAGAAATCTCAATGTATCCATCCTGGTAAAATCCTTTATAAATAAATAAATTAAATTAAATTGACTGAATATCCAATGGTTTTCACATCTGGCTACATACAAGCGAATGTAAATTATGTCCATTCTGGATCTTCTGGAATAATTGGTTAAGGCGTGGCTTGATTGATTAATCGATTGAGGTTATAAAAGAATGAGAGATTAATGTGGTCCTGCGTTAATTCCAATCACATCTGATAGATTATATGTATTGCTGATAAGGGTTGTGTCTCATTTCTTCTAACTATCGATATCAAGTTGCCTAGAGATCAGTGACACTCCATACTTGGAGATTAACGTCTCTCCAACCAAAAACCCATGACAATAGGATCACTCGAAACGTCACAAAAAAACAAGCTGAACACGTCCGGAAAAAGCCTATTATTATTGTCAGCATATATATAGCGCCAACAGTTTCCGCAGCACCAAACACAGTGCCGACCAGCCGCCAGAAAAAGCTGATGAACGGGGCTAAAAAAAACGCAAACAAAAAAAACCGATTGAAAGTGTCAGAATTGAAAGGCTGTTTGCATACAAACTACTGGACAAAAATGGCTGGATATAACACACATGAATGATGATAAAAAGGTCTGTTACAGAAAAAAGAAAAAGCAATATAAAATAACATTTAAAAAAAAGGAAAAAAAATCTTGCCGAAAATAAACTCCAAAAAAATGCCTAAAAGATTTAAATAAAAGAGACTTTTCGCTGTAGATCAAAAGAATAAATGGTTTATTACAGGCCTCAAAATTTCAAGTCCCAAGCTACTAGCCAGGCCTTAAGAGTTACTCGCCACTAGTTGCCCCACCTAACCCCTATCCAGCCCTGCTTCTGCATTCCCACTCGCCCTCATGTAATTTCCACTCGCCAAATGCGAGCAGGCGAGTGGAAATTTTGAGGCCTGGTTTATTATATATTGAATTAAAACAGGAATATTTTTAACATTGAAGCAGGGACGTGCATTCAGGGGTGGCAGGGCCTCACCTGCCATTCCATTAAGTGGTTATTAAAATATGTGTAATTAAAATAAAATCTGCTGATCATAAAAGGTTCACATACTCACCTGCTCCACGCTGCCCCGCCATGCATCTCTGCTCAGCAGTGGCAACCTGCTCTGAGCCAACGCAATTTGCGTAGATGAACGCTACACTAATTGCATAAGCTCAAGCTGGCCAAGAGAGATTCAGAAGTCTGCAGCACACGTCTGGCGCTGCCTACTTCCTGAATCTATGCTCTTCAGTGCCTCAGTGTTACGAATCCCCACCACGAGGAGAATGTGATCCTTGTACGCAGCACCTATCCTTTCCCTCCGATCCTTATAATGGTCGGTATATATATACAGTATTTTTCGCTCCATAAGACGCACTTTTCTCCCCCCAAAAAAATGAGGGGGAAAGTGGGTGCGTCTTATGGAGCGAATGCCCCATGATTTGCCTCAGCTCACCTGCTGCCGCCGCCGCGTTCGTCTCCCTCTGAGCGTGCGTCCGGCGGCAAGGAGCTTGGGCACTCGCCTGGGGGAGCCACGTGACCGCGATCTCGCAAGAGCTGGGGCATATCCATGAGCTGGGGCAAATCCATGTGCTGAGGCATATCCATAAGTTGGGGGGCAAATCCATGAGCTGGGGGACAGTATCCATGAGCTGGGGGACAGTATATCCATGAACTGGGGGACAGTATATCCATGAACTGGGGGACAGTATATCCATGAGCTGGGGGACAGTATATCCATGAGCTGGGGGACAGTATATCCATGAGCTGGGGGACAGTATATCCATGAGCGGAGCTGGGGCAATATCCAT